>VZRF01004001.1:299045-367427 GCA_013396875.1 Vireo altiloquus | reverse complement strand
ATATAAGCTTTATTTAGGAAACTGAGTCAGTTTCTTCCATCATCCTTTTAAGCGTTCTTGCAATACTTCTATAAACAAGAAAAATATTTTCCAGAAACACTTCTAAGGTGAACAAAGTATCTTGCAAAATCTTGATACAAAGAATCATAGAATGATAGAATGGCTTGCCATGGAAAGGACCTTAAAGATGATCTAGTTCCAAACTGCTGCCATGGGCAGGGATGCAAACATCACGGAAAGGATGCCTGAAAGCAGCCTTCCCAAAGATTTTAATCATAAATAAGCAGTCAAAAATGCATTCTCCACTTGATACCAAGGTTCTCCACTTTCCTTAGCAATGGAGGAGAGCACATTCCCTATACACACATGTGCAAACAGTGCATCACTCATACAAAATCCAGCAATTGCCTACAAGACTATGAAACCTGAGCCTCAGAGAACAGAGGCATCACCATATTCCCTGCAATTAATTAATTTTTTAAGGCACAAACATTTAAGTATATAAGAAAACCACAGAGATTGTTCTGAAAAAAAAAATCCCAATGTTGGTGAGGAACAGTAAAATAAGAGAGTGTTAGACACAGCTATAAAAGATATTGAACATTCATAGCTCTTCAAAAGCATCTCCCACTGCTTTATTTGCTGTAATGTATAATGCCTTCCACAACATGACATTGTTTGAATGTTGGCAGTGATGACTGTAGTGGTCATCTTTGAGATTCAAGTCTATAAATACATACCAACAATTCATAGCAAGTTTACAGTAACTTTTCTAGAGCTGACATCTTTTTACCTTTACACCCCTCCATCAATACAAGGAATATTCTGAAAATGCTTTATAAAACACAAACTTCCAAATGCAGATATTAGCAAAAGATTCCCAACTAAATAATTCAAGAACAACAGGTTCTTAATCAGTTACCTTACCATTACCCACACGAAATAAAAGGAAAATTAAGACCAGCAGCAAAATAATTAAAAACAAGTATCTCGTTCCATGGAAACAATAACTGTGGTCAAGAAGACTATTCTACAGAGTTTTATTTTGAGAATTCATTTTTGCAAGACTCAGAGCAGCTATTTCAGCCAGCATGTATTACTGTCATGCATGTATGAATGGAATGCTCTGAGGCTGCAGATCAGAAATTGTACCGGAATATACTCAATTAAGTACCTAAATGAAGACAACAAATAGCTTGTGTAATTCTGAAAGCTACTCTTATTTCCTCATTAAGATGAATGAACACAGAGGAACACATTTTAAGAACACAACTGAAATTTAAGCTTTGCCAGTTTCCCTGTCAAATGACCAGAACACCAATTAATCATTTAAAACTTCCCTACTCATATTGACAAAACTTGCAACAACAACAAAAGTTTGTTTTCTAAAATGTTAAGCTAATTTGTTTCATACAAACTAGTTTAGCATGCCTGAATGAGGATAGAAGGGGTGGAGGTTATTCTTTTGGGGAGAGTTGGGCACAGAAAGAAAAAAAAAAGGATTGCAAACATACAAGATTTATTGATACTTAGGTAAAAATGGAAAAATAACTTAGCTAATTCTTAAATATGTTCTCTACCAAACTGAAGAGAGGGTGGGCTTTTTTAATATAAAATTCAGGTTTTCAAATTTTACATCCCTAAATTATATACTGACTTTTCTGTTTAGGAAAATCATTCCTTTACTAATAGAAGAACTTACCTGAGAAAATGAACATATACAAGAATTTTTAAAGCTGTTCTAACCTATAGTAACTACAAAGAGCAATTAAAAGTTGCAGATGAACTACTGCACCTTGACATTTAACCAAGAAAAACTGACAGATATGGAAAACCACTCGAAACAGCTAATGCCCACATACACAATCTAGATCTACATTAGGGAATAACACACGAATTTCAGATCAAGAACTACATATTTCTGGAATTCATTTTCCTTTTAATTAACAGAAAACAAAACAAAACAAAATTATTAAAGACTATAAGCACTAAAACTGAATTTCATCTTTAAGATAATTCCTGCCTCTCATGCATCACATTTGTGAGCAGCAATTCTAAATAATGATTTCAAAAAACTGCATTCAATAAAAATTTAAAAACAAAAACCACTATTTGCATGCCATTGCTGAATAAATAGCAGCTTTGTATGAGCACTCACCTATAACAGTCTCTTACTCATCGGTAGCTATGCTATTTATGCAGGGCTCTTAAAATGGCGTCTGCCAGCACTGCACTGCCTCACTCCTGCTCTGGAGCTAAAATGGTAGCACTTTGTTCAATACCAGCAGCTCCTGTTTACACAGCAGGGCAAGATCCAAAGCCAGCATCTAAATATCAGAAATGGTAAAGAAGGACCAAAGGACACCTGACATCCGAATGTTTAACTAAAAAGGCACAAGATAGGGAGATTTGTGAAGTCACAGGTTACTAAGGAAATCACTCAATTTTAGCTTCACCCTCCAGTGTGAGCACCTCATATTTTACATTTCCTTCTGCAGAATTCCCTGCAAAATGCTTCATGTGTATTAAGTAAATAACACTTTGTATTAAGTAATTAACATACAAAAAAGTCACGTTCAGATATCTGTGTACAGCATTGTTTAAGCTGGTTACATGTGATAACAAGCAAACTAACTCCATTTTTCATTTAAAGAACATTTCGGTTCTTTTTAAAACCTTACTCTTATTCAGTGTCCATTCAAAATAGCTGCACAAAAGAGAAAAATCAGGGGAGGGAGGGGGATCTTTGGTGCTACACAGTCATCTTTAAGTCTATAAACTATACAGCTGAGGCCCAAGCAAGGCAACCAAATAGACACAGATTTCAGATGCTAAAAATATAATTTCAGAACAATCATGCTTGGAAGTAAACGTTTATATGAGTTGAATTAAGAATGCTAACATCCTGTTACAGCATGGTTTTAATCTCACTGTGTGAAACAGATGCTCTGGCAACGGGCAACAAAGGGTTAACACAAGAATGACAGACAACTACCAAATACATGAAACTCACTTCCTATGTATGTATGGCTATATCAATCTTTAACCCATGAATACAAGACGTGTTTTTTAACAAAAGTATTTAAAATACTTTCTAAATACAATTTAAAGGGCCAAGCTTGATGGCCTACTATGATGGTTTCCAGTCTGCAGACCCCTCAAAGCCAGCTGTACTACCACAAAGGGGTTTCAGACAATAATCAAGTAAATCAAACCTAGTCTAACAGGCTTAAAGTCATTCTAATGGGATTCATGTGCCCATGGGAAAAATACTGGGGATCCACAAATAAAATTTGAAAATTGCTGTCTGCTCCATTTTACATGGGCAAAGGTTTTGTCCAGCTTTCAAGATTTTTAGGAAATTCAAATTAATACCCTGAATTCCAGACAGAGAAGAGAGCTTTTACTGAGATTTATCTCCCTTTAACCCATTATGCTGGAGTAGTACTACCACTATGGAAAACTGACCACAACCTATCACTTCTCAGCTACTGGGTCCACAGGGCCAGTAGCTGAAAAGTGATACAATACAATACACTGAAAAACAAAGCAAAACGGGAGAAACAAAACAACAAAACCAGAAACAAAACAACAACAACAAAAAAAACCTCAAGCAAAACTGATATCACAAAATGGAAGACAGCTCAGGAAGACAAGCCAGTTGAAGTCTGTGGACACTGATATGAAGGGCTAAATTTGTAATTTAATCCATCTATTCATGCTTTTTGAGCACAAAGTTCCTTTTATTACATGCTCCCTTAGTAGCAACGTAGTTCTTCTGCTACATTTCAATACTCCTACCTACTGTGAAGGGGGGTGACGGTTACATTTGGAGTGGTTTATACTCTGCATTTTTTTCATTCCCAATATGTTAAGTAGTGTCATTTGTTTAAAGAAATTACTCAGCTTTTCCCTAGCACTATTTAGCTTCCAAGTAAAACAGTTTGCCTGCAAAGAATGAAAAAGGCATGTAGCTTTTAAAAAGCTACTGTTTTCAGCATGATTTATAAACCAGATCACTCCTTTGTTTCCCCCCCCACTCCATTCTTTGTCCAGTTAATTACAAAAGTAACTGGATGTTGGCACTAAATAATAATGGCTAATCATATTCATCCTGGGCAATTCAAATTACTCTCTAGTAGCCAGAAAACCTACAGTGCAATTATACGATTAACTGCTAGTTATAATCAGAATAATGGCCATTTGCTCCAAGCTGAATAAACCTCAGCTGCATTGCTTCATACATGTCCTGTCTAATTGTGATAGTAACAAGATCTAGGCCAGTCAAATCTTGGGGAGAAAGCATACGTGCTTTTTCCCTGCATCTGTCACTTAAACAAAACCCCACATTCCATCTGTCCTGAACAGAAAAAAAAGCAGAGTGCTGCTTATTATGCAACCTAGGGAAGTGAGTGACAAAGCACCAAAAACATATATATATGAAATTCTTCAGTTTGGCTAAATTTGCTTTACTTAGATGGAACAAAGATGGCAGAAATTTCCAGAAGGCCTTTCTCAGCCTTGCCACTGCAATTGTCAATCTTTAACCTGCCTGCTGCGGCAATTGGCTCCGGCGCTGGCGGAGCAGCGCCATTGGGCTGAGCCGAGGCACAACGCTGCTGCCTCTACCTTGCCTCAGACATCTTGCTGCAATGCAGACATTTGTTTTTTGTGAACTATAAAAGAATTATACTCAAGTGATTGAAAATAGTGAACTTTAACAGACTCACGATGCTCCGTTTCATTACATGCACGAGGGCAGCTCACGCAAATGCGCTTCACTGTCAGCAGCGTGTCTGGAGGTGCAGATTTGAAACAGATCCTGGTCTAACAAAACCTGTGGGAGCCATTTTAATACAAGCTTTCTGATTGCAGATCACTTACCCCTGCTTCCTCATATTAAACAAATACTATGTTGTTCACTCTTAAAGGCTGAAGTAAACTGCTAGCATGTATAAACTGCTATTAGGAAAATTGTGTCCAAATGTAATTTGTTTTTTAGCAACTGAAGAACAAAAACCAGAATAACTTCTTAGCTGTGTCAGCACTTTCATGTATGCTGAAAAATGCATTAAAATTGCATACAAAAATGCTATCACATGAAATTCAGTGATACCCCAGCAGTATTTCAAGTTTTAAATTGAACTAGACATTCTTATAATCTAATCNGGGGGGGGATGGAAAGATTTTAACCAAAGTGAGATATTCAAAGTAAGATACTCACACTGGTAAACAAGTAACCAGAGGTAAATTGCTATGTAAAAGAACATTACCAAATATATGGCAAGGGTCTATGAAAGTTTGAATGCACTGTGCCTCAGTAAAGTCATTTGCAAAGCCAGACTAGCTTTCAGTTCTTTCCTAAAATAATGAATGTGTATGGAATGTTAAAACAAGTGCAAAAATTACATAAAAAGCACAAAAGAGCATCCTTCCTCTGCTTTTGTAACAGCCCTGGTGATCACTGAAAAACAGCTTGTTCAAACAAGCATGCAGGCGCTACAATTAAAATCTTTATAAAGAGCACAAAATGTTTCTAAATTAGTTATAAACCAAGCAAGTTTGTCTGAGGTTACACTTTGTATAGTATCAGAAACATATGCTCATTAAGTCTTATTCACTTTACTTCATAAGGTCACTTCATTGCTGAGCACTAGCACTTTCATCACACCCGAAAAGCCCAAGGAACACTGAAAACGCGCTTTACCCTGCAAACATGGTAATTAAAGATCTATGAACAAACAGCAAGTAGAACATTTTTCACTGGCCCGAGGTAAACAGGAAGTACAAGCTTCAAAATTTAGAGGCAAATTATCAGAAAAACAGTGCATTCAAGCAGAGCAGTTTACATGTACAAGTCCCTTAAAATGGATGCTAAGCAAATCTGATCTTTTATATGACTAACCACTAACATCACTTCATCTACTGCACTAACTGACCCAGCAAAAACGAAATGTTTGGAAAACTATTAAAAATGTTCAGAGAGCAGCATGCTGCTTACTTACCAACTGTTCAAGCACCCATCTCATTTTTCCAGTTAAGAAGATACAACAGGCTGGCAGATTTGGGAATTATCAAAAAGGAATTTCTTGAAATAATTACGTAGCATTAAACCAAAAGTTAAAAAAAAATAAAAAGGAAAAAAAAAAATCAAGAACGAACAACATGTACTACTGTCATGAACCACACATGATTTTATATCTTCTGGACTCCACAACACAGAACTGTGGCTGATACAATGTAAAACAAAAAGGCACAGATAAAAGTTACATTAGTTTATTTGAACTATGCAAAACAAGAAAGCTAACAGTTGAAAAACATTTTCCATAAAGCATCAGATTTGTAAACAGATGTACTGCTGCGTTTTACTGAGCAGCACCCCATTTCCAAAATCTGCAGCATAAAAACTCCCTTTTAAAGGAACAAAATATTAACCATACATTGTCCCTCAGAAACAGAAAAGCGTTGTAGTAATTATTCCTGCAAGAAAGAAGGTTTAATAATAATTTTAAGTAAAGATAAGCTGCATAAAAAACATGATGCAACAGCACACCACCACCTAGGCCCAATATCTACAATCTGCCATTAGCACTTTTTGCTGATGTCTAGGTTTTTAAAAATCCCACATTTTCTCAGAGATAACTTATCTTAGCTGTTACATTCACTGTTTAGAAAGGTAAACTTGCCTGTTCTTCTGTCTGCCATTATCCCTGCTTGACTCCCTGTAGGGCAGTTAAATGCATCTGCTCCCTAGCTTCCATTTTCTCTCCAGCAGGCATGTGACACAACAGACAATAGTGCTGGCAAGCTGCTCAGAGACAGAAACCTCCTTTGGAATACCAGGATCTTGATAAACTCTAAAAACACCATCCTCCTGTGAAGAAGTAGGCATGCCAAGGCTTTGCCAGACTGTAAAATAAAGCTGTGGCTAATGGCTACTAACCATGTGACCCAAGAAAGCAAATTTAAACAGTTCCAACTTAATATAAGTGCTGTGGTGTGAGTTTTGCACGAGAAATCACAGAGAATCACACTCTCAACCCACAACTCATAGGTCTTAGAGAAAAAGCAATGTAAAAAGCAAGGCTTACCTCTGTGGATGCATTGTTAACACAGTGTTATGTCAATACTTATAAAACATGGAGGACAGACTCTCAGTACTCGGGCAGGGAGGGCTTGGCACTTGGGCTTGATGATCTGTCTTCCCCATGAAAGCCGCCCCAGGATTGGCTGCCCCGGCAAATCCGCATGTAAAGCGCCAGGGGATTGGCTGAGACACTTCCTGAGCGATTATCTTTGTGCGGCTCCGGGAGCAGGAGCCATCCCGGGCTCGGAGCAGGCCGGCGTGCTAGGCCCGGCTCCGCTCGCCATCGCCGCTGCCGCCCCAGCCTTGCGCTCCGCCGGCCTAAGACACGCAATGCCCAGCTCGGGGAAGCGGCCGCAGACCGCCTGCCTGAGCAAATGTGCCCCAGCATGCCGTTACTGAAGGCATCTGGGTGTTCTAAACCCGAAGGAGGCAGAGTTCGCCCAGGTCGCAAGAGCTGTTCTTTTGTTTGCATGGAAAGCGAAATTCGCTTTGCTGGTGCTCTGCTGGCCGAGAAAGTGAGGCCCCAGACAGAGAGGAGAACTTACCGAAAGTGCACGTGCACAGGAGGGACTGAAATTTATAACTCAGAATTCAGAGAAGGGCTCTCCTTCTCCAGAATTTAAATACATGAACACGCAGCAGAGCAACTCTGTACCTACAATGTGATTTCTTTAAGATACCACGATATTCTGAGTCCTAATAGGAGAAGGGAGCCTTAAACTAGAATGCTTAAGTCTCCTCTTCCCAAAAAATATTCCAGAATGGAAATTGCTTTATCACAGAGCGTTGCTACCATTTGGTGCAGGCCCTGCCTGTGTTTAAAATGCTGCAGAGCGAAACTAAAAATATCAGTGTCAGCCCAGAGCCTGAGCTCTCCAGTCCCCCCCGGCCCCCACCTTTCGGCCTGCTCGGGCTGTTACACAAAACTGACTTCCTTAGGAGCGGCAGTAACTGCAGTTTCCTGTCCGTTAACCCTCTAGGAGTTGGTGCTTTTTACGATGCAACACAGGCCCTGAAAACACAGATTTCTCTACGTGGCAAGTTACCAGTCTGCTGAAAGACCCCCACAAAAACATTCACGTAGCTTTTCAGGTGTTTTTTGCTTTGCCTTTTTATCTCCTACTAAAATGCTGCAAATGAAACAAAATGAAAAAGCAGCCTGCAAGCAACCAATTTGATCTTGGGCCAATTCCCAAGCTTTTGATTTTAAAATGTGATTCCTTTCTTTTCCCTAATGCAGTGAAAGTGGGAGGATTTATCTTTATGCCAAGAAGGAAGTCTTAACTCCCGATGAAGATCTTAAAGGTTAAATTTTTAGAAAGCCTCCAACAAGCCTTTATATTATTGTTCAAAATTTTGCATCTGTGTTATATAGTTCTGTATAATCGTTCTATAGCCATGAAGATTGCAATGGAAATTGCAGATGAAAGGGTGATTCTGAAGCATATTGAATATCAAATAATTATTTATTAAATAAAAGCAAAAAAAAAACAAGGAAAGGTGTAGAGGGAGAGGCTGAACACTGAAACAATAATTATTAAGTAATGAGAGAAAATAACCAAAAAAAATAAACATTCCTCCAATAAAACATGCAGGATCTCAAATTGTGCAAAATCAACTATAAAAAGCCCTCTTCCATAAATCTACAACAGTTGCAAACAGAATATGCACTTCACGTTTAGTCGAGCACTAATAATCCCAGAAACAATCACCACAAAAAAAACCACTAGTGCCCTCCCTTACCTCCATACAGCACCTCTCATGATATAACTACTTTACCACACAAACCTCTCTGCCTGAGAGCCGACGTGACTCATAACTGTGCCACTCAGTAAAATTAATCATCCTGCTCTGCATTGTCCCATACTGCATTCAGATTATTCCTTGAGATAGCATTGTCACAGGGAAACTGCCACAGCAGCCTATCACTGTGCTTACAGTGCTGTGTTTCTGCATTTCAGGCTGCAACAGCAGATTAACAGCCTAGAGTATAAATTATCATCTCATAAGGAATTCTGGAGTCCCTGCTGGAAGCATTTTCTCTTTTTAGATTTGGCAACGTTTTTCAGGGCAGGGAGCAGGAAGGCTCATGGGTTACACTGACCGTTTGTTCTGTTTTAGGAATGTAGCAGAAACCAGGGAGAATGCTGCTATAAAGGGAATCATACAGCCCATCACAGCATGGAACACACTGGAAATTCATGACATTCAGTGCATACTTGCATCAGTTTTGACAGTTCAAACCATTCAAGATGGATTTCTTTTTAATTGAACACCTAAAGACCTATGTTGCTCAGAGATATCACCCCTGACACACAAACATCCAAATTTTGATTCCTCTAAGCAGTAAATGTGAGGATTGTCAGTCATTAACATTTATGCTCATTGTGTGACTGCTCTAATATTATTCTCTTAAAAAAAAAAAAAAATCCTAATCCCTATGAAGAAAAGCACGAGAACAAAACTAAATACACAGAATTTGTCAATGCTTTGTGCTAACCCAGACCCGACTCCGGGAACGTTGTAATGCTGATGGTGCCTGGGAACACTGCCAAGCTGACACACTTGGGCCTATCAGACAGAATGAGCACGCAGTGGAGAGAGAGAAGCAGCAGCAGCCTTAGGAAAGGCCTAAGGCCTATCTCCTCTTGATTCAAGGAAGCGGTGGCCCAAATGCAAAAGAAAAATTTATAAATCTGCAGTCAGCAGCAAGAACAAAACCATAGAAAGCACATCAGACACATATGCCATGTATATTCAGCCACTCGGCTATTCTGCTCAAAAAGACAAAATAATTCTGTCACAAATCAAAGGGGAAGCTTGTAATATATTTCTCTTTATTCTCTTATCCACATGCTTATTTTGCAGCAGGAGGTACAAGCCTGGTATAACAACACAGAGGCAACATCTGGAAAGTACAGATTCTTAAGTTATCATGATTGCATGTCCTGCTGCAGCTCGACCAATTATTTTACATAGGAGTAGTGGGTTTTTTAGTGGGAAGGAAAAGAAAGGTAAAAAAATTTTGAGAAAGGAGCATGAGAAGCTATGTTAAAGCAGAAAAGAGGGCGGAGAACAGATTAGCTTGTATTTGTCCTTTTCAGTGCTTTGGAGATATTGTGAGAAAACAAGGCTGTGAGGCAGGGGGAAAAAAGGCTAAACAGAGATATCAAAGGAAAGATGGAAAGCAAATTCAGTCAAAGGGAAATTAAAAGACAGTAATGTTAAAGTACAACTTTAGAGTAGTCTGTGCAAAGAACTCTGCCCACTGAGCAGCATCTCCAGAAGGCACACACATCAGGCATCAGAGTTATAAGGGACTATACTACATAATACATACCAGACCCTCCAAATTAAACAAATACCAGTAAGAAAAATGTCTGCCTGTATGACAGAAGCAGAGGTTGATATTTACCCCTCCCTTCAGTGGGTGAATCATCACTGACAGTGATGGAACATTGAGTGATGGACAAAAGTTGGAGCATTTTGAACAGACACACAAAAGGGGAAGTGTCATATTTTTCAAGTATAATAAATAAATAGATAAAAACAGGGGAAAGAAAATGCATTAAGGGCTTGTAGCTTGATCCAGGATTTCCAAGTCATTGGCTGATAACCCTGATTTCTAGAGTAAGAACATAAAACATTGTCATTCATTGTCGTGGAAAAAAACTCTTCAACTTTTCCCCTTTTATCATGAATCTGTCAAAGTATCAGTAACCACTTAAAGACCAATAGACCACTGTCCAGTACAGAATCCAACAATAAATGTCTATAAGAACAATTCCTGAATTTTTAAAAGTAGGCTAGATGCTAAAATTAGTGAACTGTCAAGGTTTGTATTTTTATAAATTATTAGATACTACTTGAGAAGTTATCTTTGTGCAGCAAGCAGCTGATTTGCCTGTGAGTTTAAAAGGCTTTGCATGTATTGGTCCTTCTGAAGGGTAGCTTTCAGTACTTTGGGTTGACTTTACTTGTTTTGGATTAAAATGGTCACTCATTGTCTGCAGATTAAAACATGATTCAGTTTGTAACATACACTGAATATCTGGTGCATTATGAAAGTGTCTCTTGACAGCCATATTTAGTGTGCTGTGCGATTGCTTCATGAACATTTCTTTACAAAGGAAATCTCCAGTCATGTTCAATCATCTGCCAAAAATACCTGTGGGGGGGAAAAAAAGCATCTTTGAGCCCTTTAACAGCTGTAGCTTCTTAAAAGAAGTGCTACAGCCTATGTTATCTTAAGGCAAAAGCCCATATATTTCATCGCTTTCACGCCCACTTTGAACCAGTCTCTCCACAACTAAACAGCTGGGCTGTTGGGTATTCTGTATAAAATGGAATTTTCGTTATTATGTATTTAAATTTTATGTTCTGTATTAAAGGCCTAACAGATACAATTGCTTTCATATTTCATATGCAGACAAATACTTTTTCAGTTACCCAGAAAGCAGCTGTGGGACACATGCAGACATGGTGCACATCAGGCCTAAAGCACACCCCCCATGCAGGTGAACGAGTGGATCTATCACCCCTCTTGTGATTACACAAGTCCAACTCACTGCACAGGTGAGCTCTGTGGACATGGAAATGTAAATACCCTGCATGTAAGTACATAAGTACAAAATCTTGTGAGAAGTTTGTACTTCACCAAGTGATTCTAATGGCCAAGTGTGAGACATCTTGCTTATAGCACTCACTCTGGCATAGGGTACTTCCAAAGGAAAAAAAAAGAAAATCACTGCTGTTAGAGGAATCACTTAAGACTACATAATGCTAAACTCCAATTCTATTACTATGATTTCTTTCTCGATTTTTTCACATTCAGGAATCAGTTGGTTAACAATAATCAGATTACATTACTTCTTTCATGTTTGCTTTATTAATGATTTTTTACTTTGTTTTTTTTTTTTTAATTCAATCTGACCACATCCCAGAAGACTACACAAGCTAAAGCTCATACCAAATCTGTCAAGTGACAGAATTACAAAGCTAAAGTTATTACATTAATTTTTCCTGCACAACCCACTACAGATTCAGACTATATCACTTTCACTTTTAACCTCTTTCATGTTCCTCCACACACTAAATTCAGTTTGGCTTCAGCTTTAAGGCTCTGCATATTCACACCTTTCTCCTCTCTATGTGCTTTTCCAATTGCTGTTTCATCTCAGTTTTGTGGTTCACCTCTCACCAGCAAAAAATCCTTTCTTTTTCCACCACAGGTTTCTTTTCTTTTTCAATCAGACTTAGTGGCTTAAGCATCTCACCCTTCCTTCCAGCCACGGCACCGAGCCACACTTTCAGCAGAACTGTCTGTACTGTGACACTGAGAACAGTGAACCAAAGATTTACTGTGTTAACTTGAACCAGGAAAGGCTCCAGTTCACACCAGTTCACAACACTGCTGCAGTAACAGTTGTCATGGCAGGACTGAGAGCAGGCATGAGCAGCTCCAGGTAATTGAAACAATCACTACCACCATGAGAAGTTTCTGTGAAACTATGTGACCAAGCACTACATCCATCTTGTCATCACATTTGTGGTATTAGCTAGGTTTTCCTCATGCCTTAATGTCACTGTAGATCTGATTTTTTGTCTCTTCAACCTCATGAAAGGACAGGAATAAAAAAGCCTTTGAAATAGAATCAGGTCCCTGAAAAGAAGCAACACATTTTCCAGCTGTGACTTTGCTTTCCGAAGCCAGGTGAAAGCCTTGCCTGTAATTAGTACACATCACTCACAATAATTAGTATGTACATAAACTGTTGAATTCATTTTACCACCTTTACAGATTGTTATTTTTCTTGCACAGCTGGACTTACAGACAATGTTTACTGCGTTCCTCTTCTCAGGTGGCAAAAGTGGGGGGGTTCCTGAGCTAAAGCCACTGTAAAGTTGTTTTCAACAGTTGTTTCGTTTTGCTTACTGTAAAGAAATGCACACCCACATGAAAGAAAGTAATTCTGAAAGAGCAGAACAAATCATGCTCTATTTAACCTACTCACCTTTAACAATCAAATCCAAGTGTGTGTTAATTATGTACATAAAATAAGTCTTAAGTATATCACTAGTCTATAAGTTTTGTTATTAAAGGCTACAATATCATCAATGACCTTAGAGTGGACAGATGTCAAAATTGAGGGGAGTCAAAGGTGAACCTGTATGCAACTTTTCAACCATGTAAAGAGCAACAGACACTTGGAGTTATTTACATGTGTATGCATTTGTTCTGGAAAACTTAGATCTTGATAGATAGCATAGAATACCACCAGCATTTCAAATTACACCCAAAAAATGACCTTTTTCTCTGATGGCCCAAAACTCAACAAAGGAACTCGACAAACACATGCTACACTGTCTGAAGAACAAAGCAACATGTCCTGAGGTAGGGCTCTCAGCAAAAACTTCAAATGCAGCTGCCTGTATAATTTAACATATCAAAAACTGATCCTCTGTAACTCACGTAAAAAAACTAAAAACTCTCATTATTATTGCTTCTATTTGCAAATATTTGTAAAGCAAATGCAATTTCTATATAGCAATTCTTTGAATAGTAAGCTCATCATTCCTGCTTGTTCCAAACTCATTTTTAATTGAAAAATGTTACCTACATCTGTTTTTGTATTTTGTTCTTCATTTTAAAAGATGATGAAAGTTTACATAATTGTCAACATCTAAGTAACATTTTTATAAGCACTTGAAAACAATTTAAATTATTTAAAGGAAAAACAAGTTCTAGTGCAGAATGACTGGCTTTGCTCTGTAACAAATTTCAGACCTACAAATTGTTTTGTGTTTGTTCTCAAAGGGAAATTTGTACAATTTGAGCCCTGGACTAAAGATCTCTGTATATTTCTGTATAGTGCATCTGATGTTCTCCACCTACTTCTCTATGAAATTTATTGAACTGGGATCATGGTCTTGACTTGGATGTTTCTATAGGATAGATATTTAAAAACAAACCTCTTTATACACACATGAAAAGGACATTTATACTTAATAGAACAGACAATTAGCAAAGAACTAAAAAAATTATCTACTTCTACCCACTTGAATACTTACCAATAAAATACCCTTATTGCATAGAAGAACCAAAAGCTTTTTTCCCCTATTATTTGTGTGGAAAGGAATGGTAATAAGGCACAAAACTGATAGTCCACCCCCCGCGAGGTGAAGTTGTGTGGGAGTGTAGCATCCCCTAGCGCTCATTTGTGGCACATTACACTACACCCGGAAAGCCACTTTTTTAGTGAGGTCCCCATGGAACATCAGCCCTAGGATTTGGTGGGAAAGAGGAGCTTCCTAAGGCATGATCTTCCTCCGTCCACATCAAATACCTCCTGCGATAATTTAATTCTACGAAGGCAAGCAAATACAAAGCATTTGAAATCATTGTTGATTCTCAGTCCGGATGTGTTTTGCCATATAAGTCACAGTTTAATATCAAGTATTGCAGCAAATCTTAGTCAAGATGGCAAAAAAGACACAGGCTAGAAGCAAACAGGTTTTTGCATGGTGCAGCAGCCCACAGAAAATCCTGAATAAACTGAACCTCCTTCTAGAATGCACAAGGCAGCCATCACCTGCAACACACACAGCTCCAATATACACTAAAAACAGCTCAACACATGCATGGCAACACTTCACAGAGATCAGGCAGACATATGGGTCCTCAAAATTCACCTCTAATTTCATTACAAATGATGACCAGATATCTTCAAGTTTTGTCAACACCCAGTGACATTCAGAATGAGTACTCTTACACAAAGCACACATTATTTCCTTGAGCTTTGATACATCAGATTGAAACTCTGTTTGCTATAAAGCTCACTAAAAATCAGGAAGGTATGTCTGAGCTTTTGGAGCTACATTTCATTTACATTCAAAGCAGAATAACTTCCTGAACTGAATGTATTCCCTTAGTAGAAAACTGAAAAAAAAAAATTTCTTTCAAGTGGTGTGAGAATGGCACTGTTAGGGATTCAGAAGTTAATTTAAAACAGATATAGGAGCTTATGATCATGATTATGAAGAGCTTAATAATTGAGAGGTACAACAATAGGAACAGCTCAGGCTGGTGCCTGCAGACACAGACCCTGAACAAAGTAATCCCTGGAGTTTTATACCCTTACAGTCTATGTACCTGACCCAGTGGTGATTTTTGGGTCTGGGGCTCTTCAGAGTCCCTGGATGACGGACTCTCCCCACCCTGGTGGGAGGCGCAGCTCCTGAGGCCTTTTTTAGGCAAAGGGTGGACACCCATTCCTGGCTCCAGGTGTGTCCTGCTGCCCCGGGCTGGCACTCGTATCTTGCACACCTGCCTGCGCTGGGGGATTTCTCAGCATGGGCATGGTGGAAGGCTCTCCTTATAAACACACACAAACACACACACACTCTTAACAAAAAGGGAGTTTATTAAGCATGGCGAACAACATAACCTGCTGTTTACTATGACAACAGTAAATAAATGCCAGGAGCCAAGCCGCAGCCTATTTTAATTCAATTCCTGTCAGTGCTGGCAGGCCAGGGCTACATTTCTGAAGATATATTAGAAATAAATCACAAAGAGCTCCATTCAAATGCAACAAAGCATTGTAAATATGAATTAATGAAGTGTGAGGGCCAACAAAGACTGCCCCGAAGTTTCCATGTGTCCTTCTCGTGCAGAGCAATGCATAAGAGCCAGTTTCTTCTTCCATTCCTGTTAATACTGCATTAATTGCTTTTGCTTGGAAATCCATGAGGGAATTTACATTAAAAGCAGTTGAGAAGAGTCAGGAAGAGGGAAGGAAACAAGCGGGTGGGAGTACAGCCCCATGCACCTCGCTGCGTGTATTTAAATGCTTTCGATAGTAAGGGTGGCCAGTTATTGGGATGAGGGAGTGGGCCAGGACCCATGGTAGGTCAGCTCTTTCTCGAGCAGCATTCTGGGGATGCCGTGGGGATGCCGTGGGGATCCTGCCGGTGCCGAGTGCCCGATGCGGCTCGGTGGGCCCCCACGGCGGAGCGCGAACACGGAGCCGCAGTGCTGCGTCCTGCGGGCAGCCCCGGCTGGGAGCGCGCCGGGCACCTGCAGTACCGCGCTCGGAACGACAGGCGGCAGCAGCGCAGCGCGGGCGGCCCCGAGCGGGGACCCCGAGCTGGGGTTTGGGATCAGGGACAGAGCTCCGAGCTGCGGTTTGGGGTCGGGGAGAGCTCCGAGCTGGGGTTTGGTCAGCGTGTGCCCACAGCTGGGAGCTTTGGAGCAGGGCTGGATGAGCCTGGGCGCCAATCGAAGGTTCAAGTAATGACTTAAAGTTCCGAGGGCCTTTGTGCAGGGGGTTTGTTCACGTTCTCCTGACTGCTTGTGCCTTGGGATGATGCTTGCAAAGGTCAGCAGATACGAGCCTGTAGCTCTTGGTGGCACTGCGCGGTCATTCCCTGATGTTGTAGGGCTAATTCCTGGAGAGAGCCTACGAGAGAGACTATTTACAAGAACATGCAGGGCAAGGGAGGATGGTTTTAAAGTGAAAGAGAATAGGTTTAGATTAGGTATTAGGAAGAAATTCTTTACTGAGAGGATGGTGAGACACTGGGACAGGTAGCCCAGTGAAGGTGTGACTCTTCAAGGTCAAGTTCCAGCTCCATTCCAATCCTTTCCAGTAATTTTTGTTGCAGTCTGCTGATACCAGCAAAGTTACCTTGCACTACTGTGAAAATTTAAATTCTCCTAAAATTGCTTTAGATTGGAGTCAGGGAGAAACAATGTTTATTCGACAAAAAGCTTTAATCTTTCTTCTAGCTATCTGTCTTCCCATTTCCCCAGTTACAATTCCTGGGGTAGCACTAATTGAGCCTTACTGAAACTGATCTCTGAGCTTTATAATTTGGACAGTTCTCCCACTTCCTCTTCCGTAGCCTTGGTCACTTGACAACCATCTACCTGGGATAATAACTTGGTGCCTTGCAGCTTTTAAAGGATAATGCCTCATCACACACAAATATATGTGTATGTGTCATACTTTGTGTTACATATACAAACTTGGCAGTGTATGTTAGTAACATACTCTCCTAATTAACAGAAGACATTGATTTCTCCTGTTCGAAGATGGAGGCAACTTTCAGCTTTTCAGATCTATTTGATTTGATGACTAGTTTGATTATATTCTCCAGCCATGACAATCTAAAAGCTAAGCATGGTATCTTTCTGGTTTTTAACAAATGCAGTTAAGATTACAAACAGAATCGTCTGAAGCAAAGCCAAGATAGACAACAAGTAACAATAGTGGCAAGGTGCAAGTGGGAGACAGAAATGATGAACAATTATCCTCAGTAGTTATCAGAGTTAAGGAGGTTGGAAAACTTCCTTGTGTAGGAGATTCAGCTGACACAGGACTGTGTTAAACATGTTCACCGGTCTTTTGTTTGTTATCTTTTAATATTTTCTCTCATTGGCTGCATCCCTGTAACAGATAAGCTTTACATTTCATTGTAACTGAGATGCTGCCAAAGTTATGTATGTGGTTTTTTTCTCTTTAGCATAGTGGTGGGGTTTTTTCCTGTTTTGTTTTGTTTCCCTTAAAGGAAAGGTCCTAATATATCACTCACCATCATGCACTAGAGGGTTAAAATTCTGGACACATTAAATACAGCACCTTTGACTATTAGACAGGTAGGATCATCATCTTACACTCACCTGCAATATCTCTTCCATAAAATATATGTTTTATTCTGTTTCAGTGTTACTCTAGTATTTGATATTCTCTCTCAAACCCTCATATAAACATGCCTAACCCGCAGCACTCTCAGTTTTTAAATGCCTACAATGTGGATGACATTTAAGGAGCTTCCAGGAACCGTAGGCCATTATTCAACCACAACCACATCTGTAGCTGAAAGAACAGTGCAGACCCTCTCAAACAAAGCTGCCAGTACCTGAATTCAGAAAGTCCTCTTACCAATGCCTGTGTAGCACTGTTATTATTATTGGGTAACACTCAATGGAGCTATAGGATACAAAAGAGCACCAATATATTTACAGGCATTCCAGAGGTTTCATCTCACTGTCCTCCTTCCGAAAGTGTTCACAGCACTGAGTTTCATGACTAAAAAGACACCAAGAAACCCCAAGTACCATTCATACTTTAACAATTGAGTGAGCTAGTTTACACTGATGGCCTTCCATTGGGAATGAGTGCTGCTCTGTCAGAATGACCAGCGCAGAAGTCCCTCCAGGTGTAATTCCATTGCGAGAGGTACTGTCCTTAGCCCAGGATCCTCTATAGCTTGTCACCTGTTTGAGACAAGGTACTTCCCTTGTCTATAAATAAAACTAAAGACAGACTTTTCGCAGGACAGGAGACAAAAGGACAGGCAGTCAGTCGATAACATCGCTTAATGACTCATGGACCTGGGTCCCTGAAGGGTACAAAAGAAAATTCCAAAGTCAGCATGTGGTCACCCAGCAAAAAGAACCCAGGAATCCTGATGGCTCCCAAACTGGCATCCTTTGTCCTCGGTTGCACCACAAGCAATCCTGGTTGCAATAGCCAGACATACACATTTTGGCCCTTGTTAAAATGCAGGTATGAAAAACAAGTATGAAAGACTGACTGAATGAAATCTGCAGGAGAATAAGTGTGACTAACTGAAATCAGTTTTGTTTAAAATAAAATCACCATCCCCTTCTACACAGTCTCACTTTTAGCTTTGCTACATTCATTTCACATCAGTAGCTGCTCACAGATGATTGTTCAAAAATTTCAAGAAAATGTAATAGTATGTGCTAACAGAAGAAAGTCAAAGGAGAGAGAACTATTTAAGGAAGTGAGGACACGGCAAGCTTGAAATGGCTTGTCTTTTTGAGGCAATACTTTTTTCCACTTTTGCTCAAAGGAAGGGACTTGGCACACTTACAATTTCTGCTGTTACACCAATAACTTCTTATTTCACGGTTCACAAAGAAGAAATAACTGTTAAAACAAGTTGGTTTCTCAAAACTAGCCCTGAGTATGAAATTACAGGAAATGTCCTAAACATTTGTGTACAGTGTCGCATGCACTGCTGTACTAATATGAGCAACCTGAACAGAGAGAAAGCCAGGAAAATGAGTATTTCTGTTTACCTGAATATGTGAGGCTTAGAAACCCAATTTCAAATACAGAACAGAAACTGCAGGGCTTAAAGCCCTGAAGATTTCAAGGCTTCTCAGAAAGTATTTTACATTGAATGGAAAGAAAAAAGCCAGAAGCATTTGCACTAGTCAATGTTGTTATTGTTATTACCAACAGCAGTGGATTAAAAACAGTGAGGTATTTGGTACCAGTGACCTGTTCTTTGTGTGTGTAGCCACTGGGTCATGCCAATGGTTATACTGCTAAATACAAAGGATAAATTACTGCAGCATCATTTATTAAGTTATGTGCTAAAAAAAATTCCAAAGGGAAACATTTTTATAGGACAAAAGGTCTGACAGTAATGTAGTGGGATGGGACTAAGACATTACAGTGCCAAATCATGGCACCTCTCTTGCCAGTTTGCCCAACTGTAATATATGAATTCTACTCACGACAGATACTAAGTTTTAGGGAAGAAAAAATTTTTTTAAAAAAAAAGTATTCAAGGTAAGCTGATAGTGTTATGGATATTCTTGCTATGAAATTATTATGTTTTCAGGGACACAAAATGGACAGTATCAAAGCCATAACATACTTTTGCCCCTTCCCCTCTTTCACAGTTAAAAGTGGCTTCAGACTTTCAGAAGTAAATCCTGTCCAAAATAGTAAGCTTCTGCTGTTGAAGCTTCTGCTTTCTCATGGTTCTAACGAGAGCTGCCACCATTCTCTTACAATGGGAAGCATTTGCCTTCTTGTTAGAGAAGTTTCATCTGCCCGAAAGAAACAAACAAGGCAATGAGACTCACGGAACTCTCTAAAATGAAAATATAGGCTGACCTCTTGCCTTGGAAATAATCCTCAGGAAGTGCCTTCATTTGATTGTTGTGTTTCCGACCTCTCCCCAGATCTTTTTCACTCTTACTCCAAACTCGTAGATTGAGTCTAGTGTGGGACCTAAATGGATTCTACTCTATTTTAGCCATAGTCATGCATTCCACGCTGACCAAATGCTTTCTTCCTAGAGCAAGCACAGGGTGTCCTCATAGCTAAGTAAGATGCCAGGTCACTGGTGGCCAGAAATGTCTTCAGTCTGATTTGAAACTGGGCAAAGTTGTGTGGCTGTGAGTAAAGATGAGCTACAGAGGCAGCTCTGATGCACAGTGCTGGGTTCTGCAGAACAGGTTTGAGTAGTTCAGGTTAATTCTATGCCAGTGACTGGGGAGAAAACCTTCCCCAAACCATGATACAGTGTTTGTAACCCAGTGTACTCTAGGCAGGACCTGTTTCTTGGCACTCATATATTCCAAAGAATTCTCTTTCTGAGTCAGCATTAGGAACTATTACCCACTACAGAACTACATGGTGAACTCCTAACTATCTAGTTACAGCCTTTCTGAATCTCTAAGTGCCTGTCTGATTGCCCCTGCTGCAAGAAAACAGAGTAAGCAAAGGGATGGAGATGCACAATAGAGCTGCAGGAAGTGCCCAGGAGAAAAGGGACTGCTGGTGTGACAGAGCTGTGGATGGCAATGACTGCTTCTGGGAGAGGTATTCCTCATCCCACTTATTCCTTGTCCGTAGTTGCCATTCCTGATGGCAGGGTGTATCCTGCTTGGAAGCAGGAAAAACTGTCGGGACTTTCCAAAACTCTGACGCAAAAATACCCTGACGGCATCTTGCTGACTCCCCAGCAGCCTCTGTCCTTGGCAGTTTCCAGCTTTTCAGGCTGTTAAAGCCTCACCAGTCCACTGCCAAGGGAGCTGGAGAATTGTGGAACAATTGTGGAACAAATTGTGGAACAAAAACAAGATTTGAAGGAGAGAACAGTCGCTTATTACACCAGCCAATGTAACTGGAAAACATGGAAAAGCTATGGGCATGCTGTGATTTCTTACACAAGGTTTGCTAACTGTTTTAGAGAGCTTCTTGAATTTCAGTGAAGTCATTGAAATACAGTATTTATATATATGCTGATTCTGTACTTTTTTACTCACTATCCCCTCTCTTTTCTTCCTCGATTTGGTCCTTAATTCTCTTAAAGCCTCCATTTCCTTTATCCCAGACCCTTTTTATCTCTCTCATATTCATATCCCTCCCAACCATCCCCAGGCTAGGGATTCCCTCAGTACCTCCTTCTGATGTCATTTCCTCAGACTTCATTCTCCTCTTCCTCAGTTTTACTCTTCTTGCACTCTAATGAATACCAAACCATCATTCTAGTTCAGTTTTCTCCATTTTTAACTCACCTCTAGTTTCCCTCATTATTTTCATTTTCTCCTCTTGTAGGGGAACATTTCTTCCATTAATAAGATACCAGAGTGTCTGTTTTTCTTCTTCCCCATAGCCCAACTTTCCATCTTTAATTTCTCTATTTCTCTTTTATCTCAAATGTATCAACTTTTCATCTTCCTCTCCACTTCTGTCTGTGCTCCATCCCAATTCCTGATCTCCTTAATTCTGCTCCTTAGTCTTTCACAATTGTTTGCCTTCTCTCTAAAAACAATATTTTCTTGCATCTCAAACAATTGTTTCCTTTGCCTTTCCAGGTATTGCAGCATTTTCCTTGTGGTTACCAGCTCCCTGAGCACCCTATTTACAAATCCCATGGCAGTTCATTTGATACACTCCAATCCTCTCCCTTAACATTATGGATTTCACACATCAGCTTGTTGGGCTGCCTCTCTTCACACAGTTTCCAATACACCCATTTTACCCATCCACACAGATAAACATCTCGTCCAGGCTTGTTATTTTATATCTTATTGTGACATAATTCCTTTGTACAGGATGAAAAAACACCATCTCATGGGCTAAGCTGAGAAAATGCTAACAACCAACTAACAAACAAAAATGGCATTAATAGAAAATAGATCAGGAAATACTAAAAATCATTGTCAACAATTGATTGATAGTGTATTTTTCCTACAGCATCATGTTCAGTCCTTTTTCATTTATATCACAAAAGCATACAGAAGAAACTGAATGAGTTTCAGAAATGCACAATGTACTCAAACTATGGTAGCAGCATGAAAAGAGACTGAAAATCAGATATTATATAATTTGGAGGACTATAATAACTATAAGACATGATACTATAGAGAAATACAAAGCACTGAACAATAAAGTGAAGTAAAGCCTTGGGTACCTTTCAATCCTGACAATGTAAGAACCAGTGGATCTTAAATGAAGAAAGGGAATGTTTAGAACATTATTTACACAACTCATAATTAGCATGTGAAACACATTGCTCTAAGGTATGAAAAACCAATGAACTCTAATGGATTCTAAAAAGGAGGTGGCTTTTCTCTGCACAAAAAAAAAATAAGATATGGCTATTTTCAGGTCAGTTCTGTAACTTCCCTCTTTTGGGAACAAGTGACCAAATGACTGAAGGTGGAACAGACTTTTCCTTCACAAGATGATTGAGAAAGGTTGCTGTGGGGCTTCCAGGTGACGCTTGTGAACTGGCTTACACTGGCAGATGCAACACTGGACTCAGTGCTAACCTGCCTCTCCCTATGCAAACCATTTTATCACTCCTTTGAAAAGAGCAGCTCTTAAGATGGACGTGACATGCAGTCTGCAGGCTTGTGTGTCACAGTGGTTAGGAAATTGGTAACCTTTCACCATAGGGCACAATGTGAAGTGTATTCACTGTGGGCAAGTCAGCCACAGCAATAGAGCAAAACCAAGGCACATGGGATTGAATCAGCACTGGATGCAGAGAGCTCCATTGCCCTGCTGAGGTGCTCTCTACACCATGCAGTTGAGCATCAGGTGACAACAACAAGCCATGGGGGAAAAAGTGTCACTGTCACAGCTTTGACAGCAAAACAAATGCCCCAAGGAGAGCTCAACTGCACACATTTATTATCCCTGATAAATGTGCATTCAGGTTATTCTTAATCTCCATGGAAAAAAAAAAATTAACATTTCTACAACCTACCCAGAGGGCCTAGCTAAATACTTTTCTTCACTGCCAACATTTTTATGTTCCAGTTCAGTGTCTTCAGTCAAAGACTAAAGTTTTTAAAACCATGATTCCTCAGTTGGCCTCCTCTTTCTATAACCACTTTTCATATTTTTCAAAAATCATCATATCTGTGCAGTTGTCTGTTTTAGACTGATCCAGCTTGATCCTTCTATTTTTTTTTAAGCTCTCTATTCTCTGTAGTCTTGACATTATCCAGCTGAGATTAGCCCTGGGCTAGCAAAATGCTTCAGCTGAACAACATTAACAACAGAAAAGAGCGTATTTAAAATGTCAATGCTCCAAGGCAGCTTTTAATGGCACTTCAGCCACTATACCCTTCCAGTTTGATGGTGATCCATTGAAGCAATGCAGCATTTGTTTTTTTAACAACAAGTTATGCAGTTAACTAATAGAAATCTTGTGTAATCAGTGTTTCCAAAGTGTACTTATGAAAATACCCTGTGGGATCTTGTTGCAAATCCAAGTCAGCATGTGGTGATAGATGACACTTCTTTCTTCTCCTCTGATGGGCTCAGCTGACTTCTTGGCACATCTAAGCTGGCTGTTATTCTTCTAGATGCTGAGAAGTTAATCTCTTTCAGTGTTCTCCAGGAATTTGAATCAAACTAGTTGATGTCAACTGTAATTTCTCAGCTCTTTTTCATACCTCTTACCCAATTTTATACATAGATACTGTACTTGCCCCTTTCTGATCTTATGAAATTTCCACCCTTCAAGTTCTTCAAGGTAAGCACTAGCATTCCTGAGATTGCTTCAGTCTCTTCTCGTCATTGTAGATAAGCGAGATGAAGTAATAATGAAGAGACAAAATGCCTTGTTCAAGTCTGTGTAAGTGTAAGGAAACAGAAGTTCCTGTATGTGTAGGGAAGAAGAGAGAAAGAGACATCTGTGGTCAGTTTGCTAGCACTGATATGGGAAATGAAGGATTAACCTGAAAAAAAAAATATTATGAGGCCATTCTGATAAATACATTTTCTTTGTACATATAGAATTTCCTGTATGTGCCGATGAAGATATTTTAACATTTATTGTTCTCTCTCTATAGTCAGAAACTAGATGAGTAACCACCATTGAAACACAAATTGTAGTCATAATTTGTACTTGCTCTAAAATGAGTGTTTTATTTTATGGGGATGAAGTTTCTCTCTGTGCAGGGAGAGTTACCACTCAAGATCCACTCATCAAAGCTATTCAATGCTCAGTGGTTTGTCAAGTTACTACTAGCTTACAATACATTTACAGCATTCATACCATTAGTATAATTCACAGAGACTCTAAGGAGAGGCTGACACAAAAGCATTACTGTGGTGATTCCCAAAAAAGGACTGATGAGGCAAATGAAAAGTTCTGGGTTTTTTTTCCAGACTTATGAGTACACTCATAGGGAGGGGACCATATGAATTTGATTATGAATGTATACTTTTATTGCATGAATACTCAACTTTGGATCATACTGGGAAGAGATATTAATTTATACTGACTCAAAAAACATCCCTTGCCGAGTGATGCATCATTGCATGTGAAATTCTGGATTCCAGGTATGCAATTAAATGCTCTGCTTTTCTAAGCATCTCATCAACCTTCTGGATAAATGGCCTGAATTGCACAAGTCCAGTGTCTTAAAACCCATGAGCTAATATAGGGTTACTAGGAAGTTTACATGACCACTGGTATGACTTACCTGCCTCACTCACCTAATGTGAATTATAATTGGTTTGAACATAAGGAGAGGCCTAAAGTTTTCCCTATAAATGCTGCAACACAGCCAGAGCTTGAAGTCTTATCATATGGGTCTACAGTTGCACACAGCAATACAAAGTCCAAGGCACACAGGAGAAAAGGAGCATGGCTGGTAAGTTAAAAAAAAAGGAAAAGTCTCTTTGTTCATATGGAATGGGAAAGTGAATAATGTGCCATGTGTTAGCTTTCTCTGTGGGGTTGTTTTGTAAAGGGCTCTGAATTGTTGAAGTACAAAACATTTTGAGAATTATGCATATGTTGTTGCAATGTTCTTCTTCCCTGAATTTTACAAAAGACACAAACAAGCAAAAGAAGATAATCCATCCATTGCTATACTATAGTTAAAAATATTTTAAAATTGCAAATAGAGCAGAAGAAGTTGTGGCAAACTGCAAACTTTATTTTAGCATGAAATTTAATGAATCAAAGATTAGGTCAGGTATGAATGAATCTTGTGTTTATAGCAATACTTATGCAAAGGATACACTACAGACTAAATTTCTTCCTGCAGATCCAGAGTCAGTAATGCCATTTTAACTATTTTTTAAAATTAGTGTGAAAGGCAAGGGCACTTTAAAACAGAAACAAAGGAAACAGAAGTCCAGCAGTGAAGTCTTATGAGGAAGGATATTAAATTAATACCTTTTAGTCAGATTGGCCATGTACTCACTTAGGCCTGACTTGCTGGTACTTGTATAAAAATGCATGGAATCATAGAATAGTGTGAGTTGGAAGGGATATTTAAAGGCCATCTGCTCCAGCTCCCCTGCAATGAGCAGGGACATCTGCAACTAGATCAGGTTGCTCAGGGCCCTATCCACCCTGACCTTGCATTTTTCCAGGAATGGGGCATCTACCACCTGTGCAACCTGTGCCACCCCCTGTGTTAAAAACTTCTTTCTTGTATCTAATCTAAATGGATTCAGTTTAAAACCATTACCCCATGTCCTATTGCAACAAACCCCGCTAAAAGTTTGTTCCCGATGTTCTTACAGGTCCCCTTCATAAATGCATTAAATGAGTCCTGAGTTTAAGATGATGCTACTTTACCTATTCTAGGCAGAGCACATGCTGTGCTGGCTTTATGTGACATAGGCTTGAAAAGCTCAGGAAATTAATAAAAAACAACCATCCACAGATCAGGGACTCAAGTGCAGAACTGACATGCATTGTTTTCCCCCCATGTAGTTTAACAGGGGCACAGTTACTCCATTCTCACAGTTTTAGGAGAAGTGATTGCACAAACTCTTAGAACACAAGTGTTTATCCATAAATCTATTATTTGAAATAATTCCTGTTGTTGTCTTGACCTTGTGCCAGCAATCCTCACAGCATCTGCTGTTTGCCTGGTTTGATGGTGATTAGTTAATGACTATCTGAGTGCAGCTGCTAAGCGTGATACCATCTATATGTTTATTTGTTTAAGAGCAAAACTGAGGCTAGGAGAGAATTGGGTCCATACAGTCAGCACAGGTCTATAGATTCCTTCATAAATCTCCTCTGAGCAGAGCTTAAATAAATGGCAAAACACAGTTTGATAGGCAAAGCTGAAATATTGGACTGAGTAGAAAAATCCTTCTTTTTAACAAAACAACTATACAGTAAGGTGAACAGTTAAAACCTTCATCTACAGCAATGGGGGAAAAACCCACAAACCAATTGTTTCTGCATTGTAACATTTCCTTTTAAGCAATGATTTGCCAATAACTTAGAACATTTTAGCAGAGCTCTCTCTCAAAGCTTCCTCTTGAAATTTCAGACAGCAGTCTATCTTTCTCAACAACAATTTTCTTCTTGCATGAAATGCAAGATGCATTTAATGAACAAACTGGTATTTGCTGATCATGATCAGCACTTGCTTGTGAAATATCCAGGATCCAAGAAATAACAAGTCCAGGCTCAGTTGGAGGTCAGCACTGCAAGTGGATGCTCCTCATGGTACCATGCACAATTTTTAATGTAAAAAACTATGAGGGCTTGTGTGCAGTTGTGTGTGCACAGACAGAGCTGTTTTCACTCCTTCCCTTCCTCTCTTCCTACTCCTCCCATCCCCTGACACACATCCTGCAGACACACCTTTTTTCCCAGAAAATCTTTAGGCATTTGTGGGCCAGTCTCTAATGGACCTGCTTTAACAGAATCCAGAAGGTTTTGCCTAAAGAAAAGAGAAAAGCACCTAAAATGTTCATATAAGTTTGCCTGATTTTTTAAAGGGTTTTGATAGTCCGCAGCACCACTACTGCTACTAAGGATTTAACCATTTATTTCATAGTCTCACACTGAAAATAATTATCTCAGCTTCTTTCTGTCACTTTTAAGCTTCAGTGTCATTGCAATTAAGGCGTGAGTTACACCTGCAAGCATCTTGTTTATGCATTAGCATTGGGAGCGTCTGCCCACAGAATGGGACAACATGCTGGGTTCTCAAAGAGAGGAGCAGAGCAGGGCAGTGATGGGAACCTGCACAGGGGTATTCTTGGATGATGAGTGTGCAGCAGTAGCTGGAAGTTAAAGCTTCCAAATAAAGTCTTTATTCCATTCCAATGGAAGACACAAGTGCATAAATGGGAGAGGTAGGGAAATACATTTAAATATCACAGGCTGTAAATAATAGGTGCTGTGTGACTATGTGGGAGCTGTCAGGAGAGTCCAGCCTGTAGGTTCATCCCAGTCTGTACATTGACAGTTTAGCTTATTCCTGTGTCCTGGTCCCATGGTAGTTTTTGAAGGTCTCATATTAGTGCATGTCACTACTGTGTCACTGTCAGCCTCCCTTCTGAAGAAACCATCTGATCTGGAATGAGCTGAGATCTCAAGAGAAGATGAGCCCAGATAACAGGGTACCCTTCTTACACAGACAATATGGAAGGTGATTGTGCCAAGTTCTGCTGTCTTCAGAGAAAGGCTATTGGCAAAATTCAGGGACAGTCAGGAACTTCAGAAAGGCTTCAGGCTGCAGCAGGCTGCAAGCTTCCATTCTTAATGTCTCTGCTATTTAAGGCCTGTGAGTGGAAGAGGGAGACAGAAAATAAGAAGTATGTCTTGGACAATATGCAAAGCTCAGAAGAGATCGTGGCCAAAAATTTTTCCATATGGTCAGGTGGTTCTAGTCCTGAAAAGTGTTGATATGAGTCAGTCCACACCACTGTTCCAGGGACCCAGGTCTCTCCCTAGTGTGGGTCACAAGTAAAGCAAAGCTGCAGAAAAGCCCTTGAATTCCTGTATCTAGGATAGCAGGAGTGGGGGCTGCTGATGGAATTTCTTGCTTAATTTTGCAAAAACGGCATGTGCTAAGAGATAGAAGAACCCAAACTTCTCAGGAAAATGAATCACAGAATCAGAATCATTTAGGTTGAGAAAGACCTGTAAGATCATTGAGTCCACTGAGGCGGTCCCAATGAGTCATGGCCATGTGGTTGCAGCATGATGCTTTGGGGGTATGTTGAAGAGTTGTGCTCAGGAAAAATATAGGAGCAGATAGACTATTACAGATAATAATTTCCCATCCTGAACAAAAGCACAATTAATAATAGGTGACATTTCATAAAATTCAAGTATCACTGAAGATTCATATAGAGTTGGTGTGAAAGAAAACATTGGAAAGAAGGAGAGAGAGAAGTTTATTGAGGGGAATTTGACTTACCAAATATGTGCTTCATTAGTGAAACTCTTAGTCCTATATATTCATTTCTTTAACAGTTACTGAGGTGAGGAAAAATATCTGGGTATTACTGGAAAAGGATGTTATTAATTATATGACTGGACCAGTCTGCAAAAGATGATTGATATACCTTCTTCTGGATACCTGAAACAATATACTAAGGTGGCATATAGCTTCATTTTTCTGAGGTCCAAAAGAGTCTTCTCCTGCTGTCCACAGAGTTTCAAGCACCTGCCTGTGCAGTCCCTACATTTACAGCCACCATTCAAGCTCTGCAAACACTACCTGTCGAGGAAGCTGCCTGGGTCAGATGCATTCTGCTCGACTGACTGCATGTTCTGACTAGTGTTAGTATTTCTCATTAATTTGACCCTCATTTTCAACCTTTGCCCATAATCTTTAATCCAAAGGTCCAGTATGTATTATTCATCTGTTTTACAAACAAAGCACACCAAGAGGCCCGCAAGGCAACTTAGGCAGAGCTGCAAATA
Organism: Vireo altiloquus; assembly: GCA_013396875.1. Taxonomy (NCBI): domain Eukaryota; kingdom Metazoa; phylum Chordata; class Aves; order Passeriformes; family Vireonidae; genus Vireo; species Vireo altiloquus. Next base: position 338,350 of record VZRF01004001.1, on the reverse strand, counting down.
AACACCAGAAGCTGACACAACAGCCACAACTTGTTCTTCCTGACACACTGTCTGCCAGCAGAAATGAACTGTTGTTCTTTTTCTTTCAACAGTAACAAACCTTCCTATCAGAGAAAAACGGTTTGCTGTGTATCCAAGGATAGGATGACATCTTAAATTTATTCTGAAAATTGTTTGTGTGACATTTAACAGTATTTAAAAGTATGGATAGGAGAGTATGTCTTAACATCAAAAACTCTAATCAAATTCTAAGATATTTTAAATTTAAGAATTAGTGTCATAACTTTGAAGTCACAATTGGGCTTTGCAAGTGATAAACCATGGTTCCTCTTAAGATTAAATACAATTAATGAGTAGAGATTCAAAGCAGAAGTCTGAATCATAGCTAGGTAAAAACTGTTTCTTCTATACCTTCTTATAAACCTTTTTATAAGAAACATGAATAAAACCTGTCTGTATATGAAATGGGTTTGGAAAATTCTAGATTTTCCAAACATGATCCAAACTGGAAAACAGAACAATCTGGGCTACTAAAGACTGAGCCCAACCAACTAAAATGATGCATTTGGGAACATGTACAGCTGTGCTCAGTTCAGCACGATGAGTATCACTGAGAGGCATCTGGAAGATGTGCATTGAGTTAATCAAATGTTGCAGGTAGTTTCATTAAAGTATCAGAATTAGTCTCTCTCTTTCTTAACACAAAGTGGAGCCACCTGCAAACCATAAGCAAAATTCACTCTCCTTGAAATTAAGTGGAAGATTGTTGTGCATAAATTGGCATTTCCAGCAGCATGGTCAGAGATGTCTTATGAAAAAATTGTAGTGCTCCTGCTGAAAGCAATGATAGATATTTTATCACAAGTCACAAATGCACTTAGCTTTTGTCACTATAGTGTTTCATGCAAATATGGCATGGAGTGCTTGTCTACTGAACAGGGTTAAACAGCAATTATGTGATAAATGAAAAATTGGTTCTTTAAATTTGGCCCTGATTGGACCTGGGGCAGAGTCAATTGCTGATCATTGTTTTGCAATTATTACAATGTGGGGGGGATGGGGGGGGGTGGTGGAAAGCAGCTCCAAAACAACAGATTTAGGGAATTAATTTAAGGAAGAAGTCCCTGTAAATATTGATCATGAAGTATTTCAAATTAAAAACAGTGTTTTATGCTCTATCATTATAATAGAAAGAAAAGAAGCTAAATGCTGAAGTTCTTATATACTTTAAATACATTAAAAAACTCTTAATAAGTGGCCAGGCTGTTAGGAATAATTATTGTCCAAGCTTCATATGTTAAGTTGCAAGGAAACAAGATGAGGATGTGAGGACTGAGAGGGGAAGAAAATGAATAAAAAATAAATCCTCAAGCCCCACTGGTCAGATCAAGGCTGGGGGCAAAGGCAGCCTCTCAAGCTCCACCCCAGAGGAAATATTGCAAACAGACTTTAAAGGAGTGAAAGGCACCAGTCATTCCTTGAGGCAGCAGAAGCAGAGGAGGTTCAGAGGAAGCTTCAGAAGCTGCATACAGAGGACATATTGATCAGATATGGGCCAAGGTGAGCAAGGGGGAAGCCTTGTGAGGCTGTTAGTTCCTTTCTTACATCCATACAGCATGTTCAGCTCTGTAATGGACACTGGGAGATCACTACTCCTCTAAGGAGTTTTGATCCAAGAAAAAAAAAGTAAGAGAAAATTCTTCCATCAAGAGTCAGGAGAAGGATTTTCATGGGAATTGCATTTTTTCACTTACTGTGTGCATGGGAAAAGCAAGCTTTTCAGAATGAGATTTGGCAGCACAGGTATATTAACTGATATAAAAATGTTGTATTTTGCAAATAAGAAGGGAAAGTCTGAAGCTATTTGGGGTTGTCAGAAAAGTTCAAATGAGAGACTGACAAACCTGATATGAAAGAAAGAAGCAAAGCAGATTTTCAGGAATGAATAATTGAAAAGGCTGAGGAAGGCTACAATGAGCAGAGAAGGCTGAAACCTGAAGCTAAGGCAGAAAGGATATGATAATTTGGGGGGGTTATTTTTATTTTTTGGCAGTTGCTTTGTTGCTGTGGTGGGTTTTTGCTCAAGTGCTAATATTTATAGATACGCAAAGTGACCATTATTATAAATTGTCCCATGTCGATTTTCCAACTCCTACCTTTTTAAAGGCAAAACTCCCTGAGCCCTTAGCTGGTTCTACAATAGATGTACTTCACTGCTAATTTTCTGAGGATTTTCTTTTTAATAGTAGGCATGTTCCTGGAAAAATCATACATGCTTCTCACCTCAATACTGTGAAAAACCATGTTCCACTCCATTTGGACTGTGACTGCATTGCTAAATGTACCAACTTAGTTATTTCAAGGCTTGTCTGAACTTGATAAATTTAAGATCATGCTGTAAAAAAAAATCTTTATTTAATAAATCTGCTTGAACATAGGATGATGATTTTTTTACTCAATAATGACACAGGGTAACAATTTTCCACTCCTAAGCACCACACTCTTACTCTTCCCTATTCTCCCTCTTTGCAGAGGGAGGAAAAAAAATATTTTTCTTCTGTACTTCTGTACTTCATTTAAACGATCAAGCCATCTCCTATTAGAAATCCCTCCACAGGTTCCAATGATGTCAGAGCCAAGCCAATCTCAGATGCTTATTCTGTGGCCTCTGATTGAAGCCATAGCTCACATGCAAGAGCTTTCTACAGCATATTTGAGTCGTGTTCTCTCTCCAACTCTGCCATCTCTCCCACTGCCAAATGACAGCCCAGTGCCCATCAACATGTTCTTGTTAGGTGCTTCCAACAGTGGCAGCTGTCTGACATAATGCAGCCAGAGTCCACATCGTGGCTTAAAATACACAACTGTTCCTCAGCTCAGTCAGGTTTCTTTGTTTCTCATTCAGAGGCAGCAAGGCTGTGCCTCTGTTAGGATGACACCATGTTGGAATGGATGACACCTTGATAGAGTTAATTGAGTTCAGCCAGATTTTTTATCCAAGTAACTCACAAATATTCAATTCTCTCAGGTTTTTCTCCTCTTAGATGCCTTTGTGATTTTCCTTTACTACAGGATATGCTACTCCTATGTTTAATTATGCAGATAATCTCTAACAGGCTATGCAAGATGGAGTCTCTTCTAAAAAAACAATGCTCACATATAAATTAATTCTAATTCTGCTGGAAGCCTCACATGGACAGCAGTTACCTGTAGAAAGTAATAAGCAATTCTTCAGAGTGTGTTTGTGCTCCTTCCTCTTTGGATGTACCCTCAAGTTTTCTTGCTCTTTTCATTTTTTCCTAGCTGCAACGCAGCCAAGTACCAACTGGCATCTGAAAGAAAATGCAAGAGAACACCACACAAGTAAATTTTCTAGTGAAGAACTGATTGTGAGGAGAGGACAGGCCTTCACTATCACCTTCAATGGAACAGAAAAGCCTGAGCAAAACTTAACATTCCTTGCAGAAACAGGTATGGTCCCCAGCTTCTTTTACAGAGAGAGTAATGCTGCCTCAGGACATTCTTCCGGCCTGATGCATGACAGAGCAGCAAGAGAATACCTCAGAGCCAACATGTTCATTCACATAGCCGTGGAACTGTGCAAGGTGTTTGTTAGATTATTCCTATCTCAGCAAGCAGCCACAGCTTCCTTCAATTGCCAATATTTGGGACAAATTCATCTGAGGGGAAGGTTACCTCCCTGCTGAGTTTGTTGATGACTAAATCTCTATTTCAGCAAGGCTGGGAAAAAATGGTTTTTGTTTTTCTTGAAAGGTCCAAAACCCTCAAAGGCAACCAAGACCCTGGCCACGTTTGGTATCTCCAGCACAGTGAGCAAGGAGGGCTGGAATGCAGTTCTACAGTCCACCAGTTCCAACTCTGTGAGCATCTCCATTTCCAGCCCACATAATGCTGTCATTGGACGTTACAGGCTGAGTGTTCAAGCTGGCAGCTCCTCTCCAGCAAGTCTTGGCACTTTTGTTTTGCTTTTTAACCCTTGGTCTTCAGGTATGAATATGTTGAAATTCCTCTAAAAACCTGAGTTGCTTTTAGCTTCATTAATATTTTCAGCTTCTCCATTTGATCTATAATCTAGATCTATTTTATTAATAATCTAAATGTATTAATCTATTTAATATAGCCGCTGGATGTTGACAACATAATGTATCAGTGACAAAAAATGTGTCTAACTCTTAGGACCTTCTGGTACATAAAATCAGCTCTTTAGCATATACATACTGCTCATTGCCCTAAAAAATAAGGTTCTGCTTTTGACAGAGCTTGCCTACTTCTCCACAAGTTTAGAAGAGTGTGCCTGGCCTCTGTAGAACGAAGAAAAGAGTCATATTTACCATTTTCTCACAGATTTGGCAGTGTCATACCTCCCTCTTCACTCAGACACCTCCCACCCCTTTCTCTAACTGTAGAAGATCCTGAGTTTCATGATCTGTTTATAGCAGCAAGAACAGCAAAGGGTGGATATCTGGAAGCACTCTTATAGATGGAGAGCAAGACTCCTGAGGTTTTGTTTTATTTTGCCTGCCATATTTGTACATCTCTCTGGTTTGGTTTTTCAGGTGATGATGTGTTCATGCCTAGCAAGGCTGAGTGTGAGGAATATGTCCTAGAAGAGTTTGGCATAATCTTTGCAGGCAATAAAAATCATATCAGCAGTTTTGGATGGAACTTTGGCCAGGTAAATGTAGCACTGAAACACCAGATATTGTTTTTGCATGAACTGTGTCATCTGCTTTTTCCAGTTCGTTGCATACATCTGTGAAGAGCAGGACTTTGGTGTTGAAATCAGCACTTGAGCCAAGTCCAGTTTCACTGATCAATACGAGGATGTGTCATTTACTAGTCCCTGTTCTGCCTTGGAAGTGCAGCCAGCAGACACCTTTATGTCTTTACTAAGTAGCCTTAGAGTAGTAAAGCACTGTAGCAATGCTGAGGGGCCTCAAGTCCACATATTCCAAGTTTTGAAAAGCCCTGTGAGTTCTGTTCTTCAGAGTTTGTTGTGGCCACCTTGTTATGTGGTAATGCCTGGCTGAGCTCTGCAGCACTTCATTTGGTGATTAAAAAAAAAAATAAATCAATCAATGCTTATATGGCACTCTGCATCCTGATTTTTAGTAGATTAATCTGTGTTTCCACAACATTAATTTATTTCTGTACTGTAGTTTCAAGGAGATATCCTCAATATTTGCCTGTCCATAATGGACCGAAGCTTATACTACCGTCAGGATCCTGTCACAGATGTGTCTCACCGACACGACCCCAGGTATCTGGGCCGTGTTCTCAGTGCAATGGTAAGCAACGTGTTCAGAAAGTCCAAACTACTAAGAGCCTTTTAAAAGTAGTTAATGCAAATCAATATGAACACATTTCGTAGAGAATTTTAGGCCACTATATGCACCAAACACTATGGGTGGTGAAGTATGGGCCAGAGAAACACCTATGCAGTCATCTGATCTGAGCCTGCTAGATTTATCTTCTCTGGGGTAGTTCTGATACTTATCACTTTGATATCCAAGAGTCAAACTGAAAATATAAGACAGGGGTGGCTGAGGGACCAGTTCCTTGAGGGTCTTTGGTCGAGCCACCCATTTGAAGTGGAACTACAGTTATAGATCAGCTCAGCCATGGATTTGCCAGGCTGCTTTTAAACTCTCCAAGGAAGGAGGTTTTGTGGCTTCTGTGGGTGACCAGTGAAAAGCTGCACTACCCTCCTAATGAGGAGTTTGTCTCTTATGTCAAATATGCTTTTCCCAAGCTACAGCTTTCTGCTTTTGCCTCTTGGTATATAGAAGAGAAAGGTTTGTTAGAACACACATTCAAAAGCTGCTTTTACATTCCCCCACCCTCCTTAACCAGACAGAACTAGGCCAGTGCTCTCAACTTCTCCCTACAGAGTGTGTGCTGCAGGACCATTGATCATCTGGGTAGCCATCCCTCCTGACTCCTCTTCAGTGTCTCAACATCTCCCTGAACTGAGAGACCCAAAGCTAGAGACAGGACTCCTGGCACAGCCTCGCTAGGGATAATTAAAGGGGGTTAACAACCTCCCTCAACCTCCTGGTCACACTTTTCCAATGTCACCTACTGTGAGCATTACCTTTTTGAGGAGGGAGCACTGGTGGCTCAAATTCAATATGGCATTTGCTGTAACTCCCAGGCCCCTTTCGGACAGGTAGTAAACTCTTAATTTACCTCATCATAAATTTAGTGAATATCTTTTCAGGTCAACGCCAATGATGACCAAGGGGTGGTGCTAGGAAACTGGAGTGGAAAATACGAGGGTGGTAAAAATCCCAGCAGCTGGACAGGAAGTGGTGAAATCCTGCAAAGCTGGAAGAAATCAGGATTCAAACCTGTTAAATATGGACAATGTTGGGTTTTTGCAGCAGTATTGACTACAGGTATGTTTCATGTCATGCACATGACTGACATTGCACAGATTTTATTAAAAGAAGCACTAATAATACTTCCTATATGGAAGCCTTTGAAGACATTTCTCTGCTATGTGAAACCTGCAGAAATATTGCTTTCTGACTCTGGCTTTCTCCTCACTCTTTAGTGCTCAGATGTCTGGGGATTCCCACTCGTACAATTACAAACTTCAGTTCTGCCCATGATGCAGATGGAAATCTGCGTGTGGATGAGTTTTACGATGCAGATGGAAATCATTTGGAGAGGGGAGCTGACAGTATATGGTAAGGCTCAATATTTAATAGCAGAGCTTATCAATGCCTGCAGTGTCTTCAGGTGCAGAGCATAGATTCTAATGACAAATGCTTTATCTTCCTAAAAATTGCCTTGAAAACTACTACACACACACAGAGGATCAATGAAAAACACTACAAAATATTACTACAAGACTTAGTGTTTTCACTCTTTCTCAGTTAAACAAAGAATTGTGACACTAATTACAGCAGCTAATTGAAGCCAGGGCAGGCAAAGTCACAGTTATGATGCCACAGATGACTGAAGACTGGCAAGTTTTCTGCCCTTGAACATTTATGCCTATTCCACAATGCAATTTTCAGCACCTTTCTAGTTAATGTAGTGAGAAGTGGTGAGTCTCAGATAAGAACCTGTGCAAATAGAGGCATTTGATCCATTTAACTAAGATGGCTGATTAAAGGATGTGGACAGGAATTCATGAATACACACTAGTAGCTGACTTTGTCCATTCCTGCACACAGGAATTTCCATGTCTGGAATGAAAGCTGGTTTACACGCAACGACTTGGGCCCCTTGTACAGTGGATGGCAAGTTCTGGATGCAACTCCCCAAGAAGAAAGTGGAGGTATACAAATTTTACTTCAGGAATAATGTTGAAAGTTTATAAAGTCAGTCACTTTTAGAGAGAAGGAAAAAAAATAGTAAAATCATTGTAAAAGCAATTTGTCAACCTGCTCAGAAATAGTTGCAGAAGAAAATACTTTATGCATTACAAAAACTTTAGATCATCTGTGGATGCCAAGAAAGAAGCTAGACTTCCAGGAGCAGTTTTTACAGCAATTCCTATATTTCCAATGTAGGTACCAAAGGCTATTGAAAATTAAGGGATAATATAAAATAAATCAAGTGTACTTTCAGAATAAACACAAGACACATTGATGACTGGCCTGGTATGAGGGTTTATGTGGATGAAAGGGTTTGATTGGGACAGCAGCATTGGGCAATTCAAGAGTCAGTGATAAATATCTGTCTAATAATCTGCTTACTGTCAAAGACCTAATTATGCCTAAATTCTTTTTCCTTGATGCTGTAGGAATTTATCAGTGTGGTCCTGCCTCACGGTATGCCATCAAAGAAGGAGAAGTAGATCTGGACTACGACTGCCCATTCGTGTTTGCAGAAGTGAATGCAGACTGTATGTACTGGAATTATGACTCTGCAACTGGAAAGAAAACTTTAATATTCTCTAAGTCTACAGAAATTGGTGACTCCATCAGTACAAAGGCAGTTGGTAGAGATGATCGTGTAGATGTCACCAGAGATTATAAATATGAGGAAGGTAAGTAAAACCACTGGTTCTTCTGACCACATAGCTGCTTCAGTCCCAAAAGTATATAAACTTTTAGCTAGGAGTCCCTTAGTGGGAAATTTTATGCCTTTATAAAGTAGGTGCAGAATTTATACTTGATTTATTCAATTCCTACAGAAAAGGGAAGGAAAGGTACTGAGTAAAAAAAAATACTGCCTTGCCTTTTCTGATATGGAGTTGCTTTGTGGGACCTAAATAAGGAAGTCCAAGTATCTCCAAATAAAGCATTCACTGTTCCATCTGCCTCTTGCTGACATGCACTGTCTGCCCCTACTTACTGAGAATTAGGCTACAGCCCAGGTATTCATCTGCAGGAAACCTGAGCTAAATCAGCACTTAGGAGAAGCAACTCTCACAAAGGGGCCAAGAGCACAACACCTTGTCAGTTCTTTGGGTCTGATCTTGCCCATTTGTGTTTCTCTTTTGCCTTCACTCCTGAGCAGCTTCTGCTTTCCCTGTTAAACTGTCATTACCTCAATCCAGGAGCCTTCTCCCCTCCCATGGAAATGGGGAGTGAGGTGCTGGGTGGATGCTTGGCTGCCAGCCAGAGTCAACTCACCACACAGTGCCATCACCCTTCCCCAGCATTTGGGGCTTTCTCTGTACTAGCATATAAAAATTCACATTTCTAAATGTTACAGCCATAAAAAGGGATAGAAATAGGAAAAGTGAAACTTCAGACTTAAGATTTTATGTCAAAAAAAAAAAAAGTTATTAAAAGGACAGTGACATTACCAACTGCAGATCCAGAAAACAAGATATGGCTGTGGGAAACAAAAGGTCTGTTTATCTCTAAATATAGATCCTACATCCTTCTAGCTTGTCTCTAGCAGCCATATAAAATAAGAGATGCATGTTAACCATTGAGGATAATTTTTATGGTTCTCCCTGACAGGCTCTGCAAAAGAAAGAGACATTTTTAAAAAAGCCCGTAAGAAGCTAGGACTTGAGGATAAATTTGATCCTACAGCACCGACACAAGAGGAAATTGAACAGAAGCCTGACATCTCAGGGAAATTCAAGGTGGCTAGCTCTTTAGAAGTTGGCAAAGATCTCAACCTACTTCTGGTTCTTGAAAATTTACAATCCGATGCTAAGACTGTAAATGTAAATATGACTGCATGGAGTACTCTGTATACTAGAAGACGAGTTAATGAGATCTGGAAGGACTCCATATCTGTCACTCTAGCTCCAAAGGAAGGTAATTCTTCAAATAACTTTTAATCATAATGGTTTTATCAGTAAATGGGCACTGTAGGCTGGTCAGCTTGGGAGAAAAAGCTCTAACAAACTGCAATCTTAAATCCCTAGGTAGAAAAGGCTGAGAAAAATATTACATTGCACAAACATTAACAAGGCATCTGCCACACTATCACGTCCCCCAGTACTTTTCACATTTTGAAAAATGTTACCATTAGGAGCCTGGGATAAGAGATATATCAGCATCTCTACAGTGAGGTGAAAGATCATTGAATCACAACTGATATTATCCTGGATTAATCTTATGCTTTAAGTTATTAGCAAGAAGCAGAAATAATAATTCATTTCTTTAATATGTAACTTCACTTCTGGAGAGGCACCAGCAAACTCCTTAAATTCCCACTGTTGCATCCTTCAGAGCAATAGGGAGGAAAAGAAGCCAGGCAATACTAGTGGAGAAGGGATAACATTGAAAAACTCACTATCTAAAGCCAGCTGATAGACTTGCATGAATTAATTTTGGCAGTGATGGCTGAAGGCTGTCCTAGTCACAGCATAAAAGGAAAATACTAATGTTAGATATGAAGCTCTGTGGGCTTATTAAAGCATGTACCAATTCCTCTTTTTTTTTTTTTTTCCTTCCAGAAAAACAATTTCCCATTAAGATAAAGTATCCTGAATACCAGCAGCAGTTAACTACAGACAAAACAATCCAGGTCACAGCTTTATGTCATGTAGAAGATGGGATTCAAGTGCTTGTGCAAAGAAGCATCACCCTGGACAATCCTGCCATCGACATACAGGTAAATTCCCTTTGCTGTAACTGCCGTGGCAGAGAAAAGGGAAAGTGAGCTCTTTATGAGCCCTTTCTTCCCTGAAAGAAACATTCTGCTCACATCCTACCCTGGTCCATCACAGCATCTCATAATTCCTCCTCTTCTGATGCCTGAAAAGGCTCAGAGAGAAAAGACCACTGAGAACCTGGCCTCACAAGCATTTTCTTTGCACAGGTACTTGGTGAAGCAAAAGTGAATAAAGAGGTGGTTGTGGAAGTGGCATTTACCAACCCCATCGATTCGGAGGTGAAGGACTGTGTGCTGCAGGTGGAAGGCAGTGACCTGCTCCAAGGAATCCTGGAGTTACGGTGAGTTTGAGAAATTTCTCATTTCTGCTATCAAAGATACATGAGCAAGGTCTTGGGCATGGATGAGTTGGAACTGGATGAGACATCATTTTCTTCTTGCTGTGACTTGGGAGGCCACTCAGTGTAACATCCCCTAACAAAGCACAGAGTGATGAACCAGCTCTTCATCTAGGCTGGGCTTTGCCTCCATGGTTTGGAGGTCAAATAATTGCTGTCATAATTGGACAGAACTTGTTTTCCTGCCTACCTAGCAGGACCACACAGTTCCAGGAAAAAAAATTCATGCTTACCCAATCTGTAAATGTTGCTGAGGCTGTCTATTCTGCTAAAGGCCAGACAGGTTGCATCTTCTTGTTCTGATCAAAGGCCAACAATAGGATACATGACTATTTCTGTCCATACTTACCCAAATTACAACATATATTAACAAGGATTTTTTTTTTCACTTTATTAAATTGACTTCAGGTGCTAATTGGGGAGCTCAGCATTCTAAACAAATTGTATTTATATCTGACAGATAGAAATACATGTAAAAAGCAGATACACCAGTCTCAGCTTTGGGAACAAAAATTAATACTGCTCAGACACAGGTTGTGATCTCAAAGGGTGGGACCTCTGAAAAGCATAAAGCCAAGTCTGCTCCATGCTCAGCATGTCAACAGATCCTCACAAATTCAGTTATTTCTGGAAAATACCTGGGATATGGGAACATGCTCTTTAACTGAGTACACAGACAAACACAAACAAACAAACACAGCAACTTCACATTGCCATTTGCACTTGAGCAATTAGGAATGGTCCATCCCATCATTTATAAGATCTCCTGAGGGAATTTACCAGCCTTGTGTTGTCTATCCTATACTATTTTATCCTCAGGCAAGACAATATTATAGGGTAAGGGAAAAATATTAACAAGAGTTTCCAAGAATTACAAAATACAGTGGTGTAAAACATTTTAACCTCCATTCAGAATTTCCTGCTCTGTAAACACTGAGGTTTTCTTGGTATTATAATCTATTCTAATTCAGGCATTGGAATTAACATCCTTCATGCTCTCAGATTTTTTTTTTTTTTTGCAATGATTCAGTGGTGTGTCTTACACCCTCTGTTCTGCATGAAGTCTTATCTTACATATTATTATGTCCCTCTTTGTGGGCTTATCTGGGTTATTGCATAATGAATTTGTGAGAGCCCTAATGTATGGATTTGAGTCTTTAAATACTTATCAGACAGACAAGTCATGTGTGGTCTTTTCATGGCCATTTTACTTTGAAGTGATAAGAATTCTTACTCCAGGTGAAAGATGATTAGTGAAGAAACTCAAGCATGATGCATACACCTGTTTTCAACTTTTATTTTCCCTCTGTTTCCTTTTTTTTAGCATACCACCATTGAAAGCCAATGAGAAATCCAGTACCAAGTTTAAAATTATCCCTTCTGAGGCAGGTCCCAAACATCTACTTGTTAATTTCTCCTGTGATAAATTTGAAGATATCAAGACCTTTAAGATGGTAAAAGTGATTAACTAACATGAAGATATACAAGGAATGGTCTGTGTTTGTATAAACTGAACAAAATGTGATAAGAAATCTTGTATAGAAAACAATGAGATAATCAGCAAAACAAATCTTCACTTCCTCTGATAAAGGGTCACCAACACCATATCATTGCAATTCGACATTGTAATTTTAAATAAACTAAGGAATGGTTGATTCTTCATTTACTGTTTCGAGTGTCCATGTTATTAAAAAGAACATTTTGCCTTCTACTTAGACTTTTGTCTGGCTTTCTTTGGAATTAACTCCTCCTGGCTCCAGATGTCTCTGCACAAACATTCATAAACTCATTGTTATGTATTGAAAGCCTTATCCAGTGGACTTCCAGAGCAGTGTTTCTACTTATTGGAACTGTGATACTAGAACAGAGTGAGGATGACTTGCACAATTATGTCATTTAGCTTTGCCTTCTTTGCTACAAACTCTGTCCTGACATTATCCCTTTTTTTTTTTTTCCTTTGGAAAATCACCATGACAAAATGAGGCATAGGAAATGTTCAGCAGGAATTTGGGTGGTGTCCAATTTGAGAGCCATTCAACAAACACATTGGGGTAACGGCCCAGCTCAACATACATTTTTTAGCATGTTGATATCTTGCACTTGCTGAAAGTGTTGTTTGGGAATAAAAGGCAGGGTAATCTTAAGTCTGAGGGTATTTTGACTTAAGAAGAGTTAGGAATTCTTCACTATAGATTATGTGTCAGGAAGTCATCTCTTAGATTCAAGTTTAGTAAAGCAAACTTACTCCCATTATGGGAGGACAGGTACAGGCAAAATGATGGGTTCCAGTGAACGAGGTGTAGCCCAGTGATTTATGGGCAATAACTGTTTAAGAGTAAGTCAAGCTCTGACTGAAAATGACTGTGTAGATAGAGGGGCTGGAAAGCCAAGCTGCTGCTCTATTGCACTGTTGGGCCAGAAAGCAATAAAATCTTAACTCTGTGTCCCAGCTTCCACCACACTACACAGGGTACTGTGACTTGTCATGGGGACTTCTCACTGTAGAGGAGCCCGAGCTCAGATTGGTTATAAAGTTCTTTTGTCCTTGTAGCCTGCAGAATTGCTTTAGAAGGGCACCTGCAGCCACCCTGGTTTCCTGCTGCCAGTCACAGGATGTCAGTATGAGACCACACTGGACATAAAATGGGATGAACTACAGAGAGGCTGTGCAAGGAGCCCACAGCAGCATCTTCTCTTTTTTCCCCAATGTTCCTCAAGGCTTGCCAGAGCCAAGAGCTCTCATTGTGTAAATCACAGACTCATAGAATGGCTCAGGTTGGAAGGGACCTCAAAGATAATCTAGTTCCAATCCCCCTGTTGTGGGCAGGGACACCTTTCACTATCCCAGGTTGCTCAGAGCCCACTCCAAGCTGGCTTTGAACACTTCAGGGATGGGGCAGCCACATCTCCTCTGGGCAACCTGTGCCAGGGCCTCAGCATCCTCACAGGGGAGAATTTTTTCCTAATACCCTATCTAAACCTACTCCGTGTCAGTTTGAAGCCATTCCCCCTTGCCCTGTCACTCCACACCCTTGTAAACAGTCTCTCTCCATCTTTCCTGTAGGCTCCATTCAGGTCCTGGCAGGCCACAATTAGATCACCCAAAAGCCTTCTCTTTTCCTGGCTGAAGAAACCCAATTCCCTCAGTCTTTCCTCACAGGAGAGGAGCTCCATTCCTCTGATTATCTTGGTGGCCTCCTATGGGCTATAGTAAACCACAGCAGAAGTTCAAGCTCAAACACAGCCTTGAGTTTAGAATGTAGATATACACTTAATGACTTCTTTTTACATCTCTTGTGTGTGTGGAACAGCCAAATGGTGCTAAAGTCAGGTGAATTGCACTAGCAGAAACAGGAGAAACCTTTAATTCAGACCTTCCCCTGCAACACTCCATGCACATGAAGTTAATGTGTCTAATTAAAAGACAACTCCAATACAGACTCACTGAAGAGATTCTGCAATGGGGGTATTTTTTGTTGAATTTATGCTGCTTTCCTCTTTCTAGTAAAAGGTAGTAACAAGACAAGTATAGGGTGGATTTAGTTACTCTGGGGATATGAACAGTAGACAAAATTATTAAGAAGATGAATGAAATCAGGAAGTTTTTCTCTGAAAGTCAGCAAATTTAACTGCAATTCCAAGACTCTGATACAAGGGGAAAATAGGAACAAAGCATTTTCAACCATTTTGGATGATGGGTGGGTGGAATGGAGCTAGGAAAAACACCTGTGACACTGTTCAGCCATTAGTCACTTAGGAACCATGACTGCTGCATTCCACAGGGATTACAACAGCAGCGGCTGTGCTTTGCTGTGGTGAAGGTGAGACTGGCAGGTGCCAGTTTGGGATGTAGGCCAGCCCGAGAGAGGCTCTGGTGGCTCGGTGAGCACCACTGTGGGCGTGCCTTGCAGAGGTAAAGGAGGTGGTTGCAGCCAAGACAGAAAAAGTGTTCCGAGACTTAATTACGTGTGTGAGTGGCAAGGAAGAAGAAAGGAAATAGTCAAATGCCAGTGGGAGCAATGTGTAACGTCTGAGGCAATCACTGTAAGTGCTGAACGCCTGGACCTGAGAACTGGTCGATGCGGTTTGTCACTAGGGCTGTGTGTGAGGACCGGGTAACATCAGAGGCTTGTGGCTCTTATGGTTTCCAAGGAATATGAATTAAGGAAAAGAGAAAAAGACCAACTGAAGTAGCTCTGGACAGCAATCAAACCCATTTGAGGTGATTCCCGGAAGAAGTCTTGACAGCCTGAACATCCTGGAAACTTCCAAGGGAAGGAAGAACCGCTGAATTATAATGTAAGTGGAGATGTACTGTGCCAGATATGCTGCTGCCTCGTGGGAAAAGCTTTAGTGTTTTTCTTTGGGATAGGACTGGCATGACTGTCGTATTAGTAAGTGCTCTTAGTCTTTGTAGTACAAAAACAAAGTTTCTCAAAAAGGTATAAGAAGCCTGTCTTGTAAAATCAACCTTAGAAACAGCTGCTGGAGCTAAACTTGCTGCTTTTTTTAGTTTGTTTTTCTTTCCCTGTAACTTAAAAATCAGACTAATTTATTTTTAAGTCTTTACTGAGGGCTAAAACATGATCAGTGGAGCTGCAGAATCTTAAGGAGATAATCCTATTCAAAATGACATCATTTTATTGTTTCTACTCTTTTACAAAGTGACGGTACAAAACCAAAAAGAAATGTATTCATAAACCCCAAAAGAAATATAGTCACAGTATTAAAATAGACAGGCTTAAAGTTTGTACTGACAAAAAGTACTCAAGGTTATCAGTTTGTGAGTTCTTTTTGAAATAAAACTTTTGGGAAATATTAATAGATGGAGCTAACTTAACAGGTAAACAGATATTTGTTTCTAGTGGAAGCTTATAATTTTCTATGTCAGAAGGTATTGGAGATAATATTAGACAAAAAAAACCTCTAAAACCAACCCACAGCTATTGGACAAACCCAGAAGTGATATTAACCAACAGGGAAGTTAAGTCATCAGGAAATGCTCCTTTTTCCTTCAGACAGCTTTTACGTCCCACCACGCTCCCCATTTCCTCATCCTTAAAGATAACTTATTCATGGCACACCTATTATCTTTGTAGGAAGTTCTTCTTGTCTTGGGATTCAAGAGCATGCATTTCCTCTGAGTAAATAATTTTGGTATCTCCTCCCATAATTACACCCACGTTGAGTAGGAACTCTGGCATTAGACAGACATATATTACAGGAACCAGTTAATTCGTTTGACAACTTTACAGGTATTAATAACAGCTGCTAAGTACCTCTCCCTTCTGTCAAATTTCAGCTGACAGCACAAAAAGATTGCTGGGTTTTTTCTTTTTATGATTGATGTGACTTGGACATCCTTGAAGAACAAAGTGGAAGTTGTATGCAATTCTCATAAGCTGAGGGAATGGCAGGTGAGTTCTGCACGTCATTTGCTTCCCTTCAGGATTCATGCCCTGTAGGTATCTGCTCAGATTTCTTATCTGAAGGAAATTTGATATTGTAATTTGTTCTTGCCCTTCCTTTTCAAAGTTTGAAAGTTGTTATTATTAAGACTTGTTTGAGAATAATTTTTGAGCTAAACAGAGGATATTGGGACAGAGAGGAGAAAAGAAATTTTCATTACTTCAAAAGGCACCATTTTTAAAATGCTTTTTCAGAGATGTGTTATGCTTGGTGTTAACAAAATTTGTGTAATTCATTCTAATGGAGCTGTGACCATGGAACCTATAGATGGGAATTTAAAGATGCATTAAAACCCTACCAGAGGAAAATGGTAATAACAGTATCTCTGCTTTTTCAAGTTTAAAACAAAGATGATTATTGAGCTGGGCAATTGCAAAGCAGGGTTCTTCCTCATTTAATGCTGGAAAAAACATCTACAAATCAGCTTTGCAGGAGAGCAGCAGCTAACTACAGTTCACTGCTGTTTCATTATTCCTGAAAAAAATTCTCCTTTTCAGCCCATCAATACTTTCTCACATTACTTCTTTGTGGTCTTAAACTACCAAAAAAATTCTTCCTTGAATTTAATTATAACACTTTTTTGCATAAACTAGTTTTACTTTTACCTCCTCTTCAAGGATTAGGTGTAAGTTGTGGTTTAATATGCAGCTATATAATTTCAGATCTGACTTAGTATTTCACTGATAAGCTCCATGGTATAGACCTAGAAGCTTGTTTGAAGATCCCTACAATAATACTGCATAGCCATTAATCCATCTTTTCCATCCTATTCTTTTTATTGTTATTATTGTTTTCTTTTGATTTCCCTTTAAAATGGTGGTGGTCATGTGCCCCCATCCTGTCCCCATTCCCCCTACCCCAACCTCATTGCATTTATGATACTGACATTAATAAAAATGACTTGGAAGAGTCTTCACCAAGGTACTTGGCCTGAGCATTTGTCAAAACTTGAAACAAAATGCTTCAGGTGTATTTTGTAGAGTCTCCCAAGGCAGATATAAACACAGAAGGTGCTTCTCAGCATTCCCAGAGACAGCACAACTGCTCAGATTTGAGCATGGCAGCAAAACAGGGAAGGGCAAACAATCTTGCAAGGAAGATAATAGACATATTTGCTCACCAAAAAGGTAGTGTAGCATTTGAGGTGTCAGGAACCACTTTATGGGGTTTAAACCACAGTGTATGTGCTGGAGGACACAATATCAGAGAACTGCAAGCACACTGCAAGTCAGAATTCTTCTTTGACATGAAGTTACTGCCTACTAGAACAGGAATTCCAGTGGTCCAGTTGTCACTTTGAACAGAGCTAGATTCAGAAGGATTGATTTGTCAAAAGCTTCAACATGTCCTCAAATACCTCTTGTTCATCCACATAAGACAGATGATCTCTCACTATGCATTTTTCCTTGCATCTAAGGCCAAATGGCATCAGAATCTAAGCAGGAAAAGTAAGATATCCTAATTGCCATTCCTGTGATCCTAAAAATATCTATGTTGAAAATGTAGAGGGGCTACAGGCCACTTTATTTGGGGCTGATTATTAAATGACACCAATTTGCCCCCGTAAATTTTTTTTTAAGTCCAGTGGTAAAACAGCATCCAGCACTGTATAGGACGTACATAAGTACTCTGTATAAGAGCTCTTTAACAAAACCCAATGAAAGATTTCTTTTATTGACCAATAGACTTAATTTAATGGGGCACCTGCTTTTTAGTTGTACTTCCTCCCACAAGAGGTAATTGCTCTTAGTAACCTCATCATGCCACTAAACAGCAAATGACCTCATGGTGGCTGCTTCTTCATGACTTCTCTTGTGTTTTACAGAGCTGACCCCAACACACATCAGCTGGCAGCCATCAGTGAATGCAGCCAACCACCACACTGACAGATATGCCAACACCGAGCTGACTGTGAGGCGAGGACAAGCCTTCAATATCACCCTGTACTTCAACAGACCAAGGCAGAATGGGGAGAGCCTAGGATTTGTCACTGAAATAGGTAACATTCCCATAGCTTAATCCATGTTCTCAGAGAACTGTAACCTTTGTTCCTTGTTGTTCTCTCGTTATTCTATTTAGAGATGCAATTTTTTCTGCATGTATTGTTAGTGCATCCCGCACCCCAAAATGCTCAATTTCAAGTGTGAGGTTAATGTCAAAACCACCCTCTGGAATGGAAACCAGTGACTCCTTCTTTCTGGCAGGGCCATCCCCCTCGGAATCGCATCGCACGAGGGCAGCATTTAACCTCTCTGAGGCAGGGGGCAGTGGCTGGAGTGCTGCCCAAGGACCCAGCGACTCTGGATCCATGACCTTTACAATATCCAGCCCAGCCAATGCTGTCATTGGGCGATACAACCTCACCCTCCTGGTCACCTCAGGCAACAAGATCTTCTCCAGATACCTGGGCCAGTTTGTGTTACTCTTCAACCCTTGGTGCCCAGGTAGGTGCCAGTGCCTTTGCTCTTGAACACAACTGACCTTGTTGCTTTCCTGCCTGCACAGAGCTCCTCCCTAAAGCTGTTTCTCTTTGGGTCGCCAGCGGCTGCAAACTCAGCAGTGCGCTCAGAGATCTGGTTTCACTACATTAAAAAACTGCTGCCACCACCCCACCCCCTTTTTACCCTAACAAAATGTGCTATGGGCTTATATCATAGACTCTTCAGAACTGAGCAGATGACTTTTTCTTCAGACAAGGGCTTCTCTGGGCAAACTGTTCCAATGCATCACTGCCCTCTGGTAAAGAATTTCTTCCTAACAGCTACTCTAAACCTCTCTTTTTTAGGTTGTAACAGTTCCCCCTTGCCATATCACTCTCAGCTCATGTAAAGAGTTGCTCTCTGTCCTTTTTATAAGCCCCTTTTAAGTATGGGAAGGCCCCAATGAGGTCTCCCTTGAGCCTTCCCTTCTCCAGGTCCAGAGCAGAGGGCTCCAGACCTCAGAGCATCTCTGTGGCCTCCTCTGGAGGCTCTAACAGGTCCACACCTTTTTTGTGCTGAGAGCCCCAGAACTGGATGCAGTACTCCAAGTGGTGTCTCACAAAGGAACAGTAGAGCAGGAGAATCCCTCAACCTGCTGCCCACCCCTCTGGTGATGCAGCCCAGGATGTGGTTGGCCTTCTGGGCTACAAGCACACACTACTGGCTCCTGTCCAATTCCCATGTTTTTCATTTTGAGCTGAAAATGGACATCTCTCGTTGCTCCATGTTTTCATCTCTGCATTTCTTCTACAACATGCTGAGACTGCAATTTTCTAACCTCATATTTTGCAACTATGCAATAGTCTAGAAACCTAGATTACCCTGAAAACATGACACTCTAGAGTGAAGAGAACTCTTAGCTATCCCGGTGAGTAAACAGCTTATAAAAGAAAAGTAGCCACAATCATCCACTATTTCTTCCCATGACCATATATTAGTCAACAGCCACTAAGAAATACGTCAATAGCCAAGATGAAAAAAGCTGCTAATTAGCTCAGCAAGTCCTGGAAGACAGAAATAATTATACAAATATGTTCAGGAAACTCAGACCATCTCTGCATAGACAGTCCTGAGGGGAAAAACCTCCCCAGAAGCCCCTGAAAAATAATTTGTGTGATGGAAACCACACTGCAGGGACAGCAATATTTGACAGCTCCTGAACTGGAACACAGAAATGGTACCCAAGAGACCAAACCCTTCTCAGATGAAAACTGAGAAAAATTAAGCTGTGCCCATGACAATTTTAAACTAATGATTTTGTGGAAGAGTCCTCCAGATTTACCAGATGATGCAATGGCTACTGATAGATGACAGGGAGTATCCTCAATGCTGAATGAAGGATGCTGCTGAATAAGTTCTGCAGAGTGCAATAGCTCCCTGATCCTGAAAAACAGGAACAGATTCAGTTTGAGGGTACAGTACCACTATTGTTAAGTGTCATAGCTGAAGGGATATAGGAAATTTATTTTCTTGGCAAAGGATAAATGGCAAATCTGGTCTGTAGATATGGTTCCAGGTGGGAGGTTAGGCTTTAAGCTGGGGAATACAGAAATTATTCATCAAATGTTATATCAATAAAAAAAACCTACTTATAAGAAAACAGTCAGGACTAGAGAAAGGAAAAACACTGGATTGGAGAAAAGCTACTAGAGAGTGGATCCTTAAGTGTCATCTGAAAAAACACTCAGATCAAATAGTTCATCACTGACTTTTACACACTGACATAAAACAGCATTGTCCATGCACAGATGGGCTGGGACAACACACAGAAATAACTGGCTGACCTTAGAGATTGGAGAAGGTGAGAAGAAATAATAATAGGAAATAGAAGACCATACCACTAGGGAGAAATAACAATGATTTCAGTGACAGACTTATGACCTGGAAATCATGAAGAATATGAAAGCCCTTGTTAATCAAAGAACAAGAACCAAAGTGAAATGGCCCTGAAAAAAGAAAATGCAATCTTAGGCTGTATAAGAGAAAACAGTTAGTCAGATTTAAATGTTAATGCCATTGGATGAGATGACAAGAATTAAAAAATGTTCAGTGGAGGGTTACTGGGGTAAATGAACACATGAAAAATCTTTCGGACCAAAAAAAACCCCCAAAACTTCTAGTTTAGCAAGCTATAAAGGTTTATTGAGAGCACATAAACCTTAGAATAAAAGAGATGTTCTTAAAGTGGTTATACAAGGACATTTAGATTGCTCAGAATAATAAACTCACAGGGCTAGAAGGATCTTAGAAAGTCATCTAGTCCTGCACCAGGGCTCTAAGTCAGGTTCAGTTCAGCACTTAGGTCATTCCTGATGGATCTCAAATTCCTTCTTAATGACCAGACATTAGGGAAGCTCCAGTACCTCCCCTGGCAATCGCCAATAAAACACAAGCCTCCAATAAAACACAAGCCTTTCTATTAGAACTTTATCCTATTAACTAACCAAATCTTTCCTGCTTTGACTGCAGCATGTCATTTCTCATCCTACATATGACAGACACCAAGAACAGATTTTATTTCCCCCTGCCCCATTCTCTTCACAAGAATTTCTGGAGTTTATTACAATGCTTGGCCCATTCCTCACCCCCATTTTTTTCCTACCTTAAATAATTCTGAGTTAATTCATACTTCAGATTTTTAGGAATGCTGAGCATTCTCAGTGTTCCTCCCACTCTTTCCAAGGTCCACACCTTGAAGTGCAGCACCTGAAACTGCACACAGGTTTCCATCTCCATGCTACCCCAAAACCTCAGGAATCAACAATGATGATATTATTTTTAAAAAGTGTGGACAGCAACCAGAAAAATAGATTTATATCACATGATACAATTTTTAAAATAAATTGCAATCTTTTTATTTGCAGGAAGGGAAGGATGGGAAGTTCCTATAGGAAGGTAAAGAAGTTGATTCCATAAAATAGAAAAGCTGATCTTTTTGTATGTATTTCCTGAAATCCTGAACCTTTCAGAAAATATTTTTAAACATCATGGAATTAAAAGCAGAGCTAAGCAGATATTGCTACCTAAAGAGTGACCAAAACAACCTAAACCTCTGTGAGAACCAATGCTTTCATAGCAGCTATGTGCCATAAACTCAGAAAAACAATGAGGAACAATGAAATCCAAGTGAATGGCTCAGCAGGTTATCCTAACAACATTCCTGATAGAACTTTGGATCAGGCAAGCAAAGGTCTTCATTTAGGAATCTTAAAACAAGACAAACACATCTGGAAAAGAGAAAAATACCATCGGTGTGGCTCTTTCCAAATATCTATTCCACTTCTAACTACCCTGAGAAGACAGAAAAATGTGGTGAGCTAGCCTGCACTTTTCTGCACCTTCCTTACAAAAACACAATGTGCAGATAGGGGACATTTAGATAGTGCACAAGGCTATCCTAAAAGTAAGGGAAAATAGTTAAGTAGTATAATAGGGATCCTTCTTTCACCCCCCACCCCCCCCACCTCCCCTGGCCAAATAGAGTCACAGATATTATCACTGAACTGTACCTGTTCATGGAGCTGTAACAATTCTATTTTGCAAATAGAAGTTTTCTCCTTGCTAAATCAAGACAAAAATGTTTCTGAAAGGTTGCTGGTATTCTCAGCTTTAAGCCTGCCCAACTTGGTTTTCAGGTGATGATGTCTACATGTCCAATGAAAATGAGAGACAAGAATATGTTCTAAATGAAAATGGAATAATATTTGTGGGCAATGCAAGGTACATTGAAGCAAGAGGGTGGTATTATGGACAGGTAAGTCACAAGGAATTCGTTTGGACTCTCATTCTGTCTCCAATAGCATTTCTTTTACCATTATTTGCTGTTTGTATAACAACTGCACAAACCTGGGTAGCCTTACTTGTGGTTTGCTCACAGTGTGTCCAACAGTGTGCCCCACCTGAGATACAGAGTGTCCCTCTCACCTCTGGGCTGGAATATCTCAGAAAGGAGAAACTGCAGTAAAATCACCTTTAATTCTGTTTGTGAAACCATCCATTTTCTTGTCTGATCACAGTTTCAAGACCTTCTAAACATCTGTCTCACCATGCTTGATCTGAGCCTGTACTATCGTCAGGACCCAGCCATGGATGTGTCACGAAGAGGAGATCCCAAATATGTGGGCCGAGTAATCAGTTCTATGGTAAGAAATGGACAACTTAACCCAAATCCCAAATGAGTAAGCAGAAAGCACCACTGAGACTCAGCCACCTGCACCCTAAGCAATATAATAAACTAGGTATAGTGCATTACACACAATTAATTTTGTGCATTCTGTCCATTGGCCTCATTTTAGATCAATGGAAATGACAACGACAATGGAGTTCTCCTGGGAAAGTGGCAAGGAAGTTTCCACTCACATGAGAATCCATCCAGGTGGGATGGCAGTGTGGTGATCCTCAAGAAATGGCGTCAGGACAACTACAGGCCTGTTCAGTACGGCCAGTGCTGGGTTTTTGCAGGTGTGATGTGCACAGGTAAGCTGTAAGGACAGAGGGCTGGGGGGAAATGGAGGCATCTGTGACCTCTGGTTTTGTCAAAACTACAAAGCAATAATTTCTACAAGAGGAACGGTGCTGTGAAGACCACCAATGCTGAAGAAACACAAAATATTTAGATGCTTTGTTTCTCAGATATTTGTAATCATTGAACTAATAATGTGTGGGTTCTGTTGCATTTCTTGCTTGTTTGTTCTTTTATAAAAAATATATTTCAGTTTTGAGGTGCTTGGGGATTCCAACTCGTTTGGTTTCAAATTTTAACTCTGCCCATGACGTGGATAGAAACCTGAGTATCGATAAGTACTATGACAGCTCTGGAAGGAGTCTTAATATCGGCAAGGATTCCACATGGTAAATATAATTTCTTCCATCTCACCAACCACAATAGAGAGGATTTAGGAGACTTAAAAACATGAACACTAGTGGTACAAAAGTAACTGAGTGGACAAAATGTAATACAACTGTCTAAATTAATACTGCAGACATCCATTTAAAACAAACAAACAAACAAACAAACAACATACTTCAGGATTTTCTCCCTCCCTGCCCTGAGGTCCATACCTCAAAAGCAGGCAGTAAATCTGTCCTTTGAAAAAGGTACTATAACTTGACAGTTTGTGTCTCAGTTTAGAGTTTAGAAAAATATTTTAAAAATTCACTACTCCTCTCCAATTGGAAGTTTGCATGACTCTATATTATTGTGCTTTTTAGACATTGTTCTTTGTTTTTAGGGATTATCATGTCTGGAATGAAAGCTGGTTCATTCGCCCAGACCTGGGAAGAGCATACAATGGGTGGCAGGTTTTAGATGCAACTCCACAAGAACAAAGCAGAGGTAACAGCATAAGTTCTCAGCCTGACTTAAGAGTCTTTCTCCAAACTGAGCACAACTAATAAAGTTTAACCTTTTTTTTTTTTTTTTTCACATTTTAGGAATTTTTCAGTGTGGCCCTGCATCTGTCTTAGCCATCAAAGAAGGTGAAGTAAATCTGGATTACGACACCTTGTTTGTGTACTCAGAGGTGAACGCCGACTGCAACAGATGGATTGTATACAATGATGGAAGTAAGAAAAGAGTTTATTGTGATACTGAAATCATTGGCAGGTCTATCAGCACCAAAGCTGTGGGCAGCAATGGCCGTGTGGATGTCACTGCTAACTACAAATACCCAGAAGGTAAAGGAACTAACACAAATTCTCTCCTGTTACTGCCTGCTGCATCCTTGGTGCTGGGAAGCTAGAATGGGTAACCTGCTTTATTTGAGCATCTCTCCCTTGTCTTTAGAAAATACTTCTGGCAGTGCTCTCAGACTACTTTCTTTATACAATGGGTTTTATATTTCTGGGTTTGTGCATTTAGTGGCTTCCTTATTAGGGGACAATACAAAATATACTTCAGTCCCTTACACAGAAGTGTAAAATTTAATGCATACACAAAGCAGGGCTACAAAATACATTTTACTACCCAAAGCAGAGAAACCCTCAGGGTTTCACTCCTCAGTGTTTTAGTGCAACCATATTTAATACAGAAGCTGGCTGTCGGCAGATAAGCAGAGTATCACTTAGCACACTACTGCATGTTCTGACCAGAGAAAAAGAAATCTCACTAAACAAATACAAATGCATCATATTTCATTTTAGTGATTTATTCACCTTGTAACCATATACCCCCTGTGAAAAATCTGAATGGAGGCTCAATGAAGATATGGGGAGCTTTTAAGTACTGCATATTTCTGAGTGATGCTGTTACCCTGTATTGGTCTGAAAGCCTTTACACAGAGGACGTGCATTTACAACAAGAGCAGAATTTTACTTGGTTCTCTGCTTCCACCAGGTTCTTCTGAGGAAAGACGAGTTTATAGAAAGGCCTTGGCCAAGATACTTGGAACGAGCGTCACAGAAGGACGCACAGACACCCCTGAGGGAAGATCTTCAGAGACAATGAGAAACCCTGGGATTGCTGGGAAATTCAAGCTGGCTGAACCTCCAGTTTTTGGCAAAGACATTAACCTAATCCTGGTCCTCAACAACCTCTCTTCTGACCGCAAGAGCGTGAGGGTGGACATGAGTGCCTCGACCATCCTGTACACAAGGAGAGCTGTGACAGAGATCCTGAAGGCAGCCACTTCTGTGGAGCTTGGTCCTAGACAAGGTAACTTTTAATGTCCCTAAGGAGCCCATATAGCTCTGTTCCTAGCCACAGGAAGGCAACTGGAAGGAAGAAACATCAGTATCATACCTCTATCAGCTTTGTAGTCATCTATTCACTCCACTTCTT
The DNA here is from genome assembly GCA_013396875.1 of Vireo altiloquus. Classification (NCBI taxonomy): domain Eukaryota; kingdom Metazoa; phylum Chordata; class Aves; order Passeriformes; family Vireonidae; genus Vireo; species Vireo altiloquus. The sequence goes on along the minus strand of VZRF01004001.1, from coordinate 313,169 downwards.
CATAGCATTGTTTATGAGTACATTTTATGTTGCTTTTTTTCCCTCTGAAAACTTACACTAATTTAAACATGAACTGGATGTCTCATGAAATGTTACATAGAATGCTACACTTACGTTATAGCTCCAGAAGCAGCACTATACCTAAGTGTGTGTGTCATGATTTCTTTATGTATATATATGTGTATGTGTGTGGAAACACATCTCACTCTTAACAAACAAAAAAAGTCTAATGTGTGCTTTCTGGCACTTAACACATGAAAAGAAATCAACTAGGAAAAAGTTTAAAAGTTTCAGTGAAACTCTGTCTCTCTTTTGAAGAGTCAAGACTATTGAAATTATTATAGAGATCTTTTTCATCCCCAGGGGCTACAAAGATAAACATTTTTCCCATACACAGCAGAAAAGTTGTAGGACTACAGTGAGCAGCTGACCAGGTCACTTGAAAAGGACCTCTGTGAAACTTGACCCAAACTTTCTTCTTGACTGAGGTAAAATAAAGAGGATATAAGGATGGAATAGACTAAAATGGTTACACCTCTAATCATAAGAAATACAAAGGGTCAGGAATCCAGTGAAATGTGGATGAGCAGACTCCCTCAGTTTCAGGCCAAAATCCTCTATTTAAAACTGTAAAGGTCAAATGAGTTAAAGTAGAAAAAGATCACCAGAAGAGGGAAATACACAACCAGTCACACAAGAAGGAAATATAAACAAATTCCACTGCCATCTTTTTTCTCTTCAGTAATTAATGAAACCTTGCATTATGACTCTTTTCCTTAGCTTTCTTTGAAAATGTCATGGTTCCTCAATATATGTCTGAATTCTAGGGAAGCATATCCGGGTAAAGATCCCTTATACTCATTATGGGAAATATCTGACTACTGACAAAAGGATCCAAGTTAATGCTTTGTGTGAAGTCATGCGCTCGCACGGGCTGAAGCTGCTGGTGGAGAAGACAATCATTTTAGAGGACACAAACATCATCATTAAGGTGAACAATTTTCTCCCTGATGTTCTGAACAGATGCTAAAGGGTCTTTCTGGAGCTCGGATCTTAAGATGAGAATCTGGGGATAAATACTTTACTTTTAGGCAGCTATTTCAGATGCTGTTCCAAAATTCTGCCTGCTTTAATTGAGAAAGCAAGGATGTGAGAAGCCCATTCTGAACCTTGGCCTGAATCTGCCCCATTTTTCAGAACAGCTCTGTTACCTTTTTTCCCAGTCACAAGCCACTGCCTTATGTTCCACAGCACTTGTTTTCATTCCAAGTATTGGCAAGTGCTTGCGTTGTCCTTGAAGAACTTTACCAAACTGCAGATTTAGACACTTAATTCTAACCAGTGCTAGAGCCAGTTCACATTGTTTTAGCATTTTAATACTAATCAATGATGTGCCAAAAAAGTAAAAAAGCCACTCAGCAACCCAAAGATCAAACAGGTTTCATGGGACATGTCTGTGTAGCCAGGGCTCTATTGCACTGAAATTATGCACAAAATATTGCAGACAGCTGGACAGCACTTTTTAGCTAAGCCACAACCAGCTTCAAACATTAGGAAAGCTAATGTTAGTCAGCTAAATGCCACTTGCTCCACAGAATTCTGAAACCAGTGAATGATCAGGAATGTGTTTTGTCCCTCAGCTCCCTCGGAGGGTTGTAGTGAACAAAGCTGTGTCTCTGGAGATCTCCTACGCCAACCCCCTCCCGGAGCCCGTCAGCCGCTGCGTCCTGCTGGTGACTCTGATGAACCAACAGGTCAAGATAAAGTAAGTGGAAGCTGCAGCATTTACTCAGTGCTTCCAACATGACCTAACTTCTCAAACAGGAAGAAGAAAAAAACATGTTTGAATTGTCTTTCTTATATTTTCTATTTCTGAAAACAAAAACGCCACCAAACACATATATGATTTCTTAATCATGTGGTGTTTTGTCCATATATAACTCCTTTAACAACTCAAACCTGCTAACATTCTTCTTTCCTGGGAAAGAAAATGCACATGTCAAATTATTTTGTCTCTCTGAAGTTTATTCTACAGTTTGGCTTTCTGTTTTTATTTTCAATACAATAGCCTATACTACAAGAAGTAGGCTAAAGCCAGACACTCCCCTTGTTTCAGCCCAAACAAAAGGCTGCTCTGTTCTCCTTTAAAGCAGGAGAAAATCAACCTTCCCAAAACATAAAAGTAAAATCTTCTGTTATTTTTTCTCTTTTCCTCTGGACTCTGCTGCTCTATGGATCAACTCAGTGTTGAGTAGTAGTTTGTATTTCCTAAAGCTTCTTTTATTGTAAGACAGCCTGACTTGCTTTGGCTGTGGAACTATTTGGACATAATAATCCATAAAATAAGGAAAACATTATTCCAGTAAAAGACTAAGCCAATCTAGGCCAAAAGAAGATACAAACCAAAGCACAATGGCCATTAGAAAAATTGTTATTGCCAGGATATGAACCAAGCACTGACCTCTGACATCAGAGTTTTTCTATTCTGAGTTTGTATTGACTATCCAAATTTGCTTCCAGCCCTAAGATGGGCTGTGACATAGCACCTCTCTTTTCCATAACTCTATTTGAGAGTAAAGGAAGGTGATACTGTTCTTTCTCATTTCTTAGTCTACACAATGCCTCAAACCCTAAGAAATTCTCAAAACCCAGGGCTGGGTCTCAAATAACTGTTGGGGCTCTAGACATCCTGCAGTTCTATTTGTTGGGAATCTCATAAAAAACAATGCAAGCCTGAACTAAATACTTTTTTTTCCTTTCTTTTTCTGTTCTTTTTTTTTCAGTTTGGCACGACTGGCACCAAGGGAGAGATCAAAAATTTATTTTGAATTCACACCTCGGAGGGCTGGGCCCTTACAGCTGCAAGTAGACTTCTCTTGTGACAAATTTTCACACGTTAAGGGATTTGTAACAATTGCAGTAGCACCTGCATAATGTGATGGAATCAACCTTCCATTTCAGCATAAACACAGCAAGACACTCTCCTCTATATAGGAACAGTGATGACAGAAAGGAACTTTGCACAAAAATTGGTGACCTCTTACATTGCAATAGAATCAAGCATGCCTTCATGGTGCTTAATTATTTAGTCTCTAATTGTATTTCTCTTCCTTCCACCCTCCATTGACTAAAGAAAAAAAATGAATCCCCTTCTTTGTAGAAATAGTTTCACTTTTTTCAAATCTCATTCTGTTAAGCTCCCAGTTTTGACTTTTCCCTTAGATAATTAATACACTCTCTTTTCGACCACATTCTAATTGTCAGCAATAAATAAAAATCATTCTCAACTGTATTGCTTTGTAATGATTTATACATTCCATGCGAGTATTACAAGAAATCACAAGACTAAGGAAAAGTTCATTTTTCTTCATTTCACAAGCCACTAACCTAGAAGAGTGGAACATTTCCTCCATTGTTCACCTAATTTCCGTATTTTGTGACATGAATGGGGAGGAAAAAAGCCTAGGAAGGGTGTGAAAGGTAATGCTTGGGGTCCACAGCAGTATTTCTGCAGCCCGGGGGCACAGGCCTGTCACAGAGTGGAGAACACACGTACATATTCAAAACAATAACTTAATTCTTATGCAGCCTGACAGAGTCCCAGGCACCACAAAGCACGGGGGACACTTTTGCAGCCCAGCAGCACAGAGTAAGGGACTCCTTTTGCCTGCCAGTGTAAGGTCCCTGAAGACAAGGAACACATTTGCCTTCAAACCTTCCCCGTGTGGCTCCCTCGGGGACAGCCCCGACCCCACTCCCATCAGTGTCTGCAGACAGAAGCTCCTTTTGTGGGTTCCCAATCCCAGCATTTCCCAGGACTCCTCTACAGCCACTTCCAAGGAGCTGTAAGGATTCCCTGTTCCTGCAGCCGCCACAGCCCTGCTGCAACAGGCCCAGCAGCTGCCATGTCACCCTCAGAGCAGCGTGTGGGGCAATCGTGCTGTGCAAACAGCTCTGCCAAGCCTGAAGATTTGTATTTGCTGTATGACTTAGGAGTAAGTTTAAAGCATAATTAATAAGCTGAAAATTCTGCTGAGCTGTCAGGAGTTATGGATATGGGCATTTTTGTCTGATAATATTTCAGAGTCTGAGGGATCCAGATGTAATCACAGATTTTTACAGGAAAAAAACCACACAAGAAACCATTAAAAAACCCTTAAGATTCCTTTTAAAAATATATATTTAAAGTGCAAGCAGTTAAACTGCCTTTTTGGTTCCCAGCAATCTTGATATGAAAGTGGACACAAAACAGAAAACAGAACTGGAAAAAAAGACACAAGGCAGAAGGTAAAGGTGAGGAAAATAAGACATCATCCCTTCTCCTGATACCCCTTACTCCTCATTACAGTCCACTGGAAGTCCAGAGCACTCTGCAACCTACTCTTGGGGCAAATTGGCAGGACATGTTTTTAGATAAGCTGTGACACAGGATGAGGGAGGAGAGGGCAGGAGGGAGCTGCAGGAGCACAGAAGAGAGTGCCTGTAATTACAGTGGGCAGGGCTCACACCAGAAGAGCAGCTCTGTAGCTTCCTCCAGGGCCCAACCAACCTTGCCATGCCAAACAGCTACAGAGAAACTGTGTGCATGTATTAAAATAAGTGCATGTATTATGAACACCAAACTACAAAGAAAAATTATTAAAGCAGAGGCAGCCATTAAAAGCTTCTCTTTACTTAACACAAGTCCCTGATCACAGCTGACTGGACAACAATGCCTCCTCCCCAGAATATGCTGCTCCTTACAGAAGAAATGCAGATTATGGGTAATCGTGTCAGAAACAGGCAATGAGAAGGAAGCATCACAGTAATGTTGTGGCAAAGACAGAACGAATTATAAGCAGTTATGTGGAAGATCTTCAGACAGATCTGTCTTTTAAAAAAAGAAGAAGTGGGAAAAAAGCCACTGGCAATAGCAGTTGTTATTATAAATCGACTCAGATCACTCCATGCCCCATGTAGCTGTGCTGTACAATAGGTATATTTGTCTATACTTGCCCTCTGTATATACAGTCCCCAAAAACCTAAACTGACACAAACAAAACCATCCAAAATTAAGTTGCGTCTGCCTACTTAAGTTAATATTTCCTTCATTAAATCAAGTTTGGGATGCTTTCCTCTCTAAAACACCAGAATACTGATTGCCATCTTTTCTCAGTCATTCACCAGTTTTACATAAGGATAATTGGATTCAAGATTGTGCAATTAAAGCAGTCATCACTGGATGCTCACGTAGGATATCACTACAAAAACAGTAACTACCAACCACAGGTCACACCCAGCTTGTATAAACTCCAGCCTATGTAGCCAAGTCCAGTCCTGAGCCTTTCATTACTGGTGCTGGTGGAAGAGGATTTAGAATTTCTTGCACACTTTTGTAACCCTAATCTGAGCTACGCACAAGTGTGGAAAAGAAGAAAGAATCCTTATGGCAGGTAAGTTCATCCAGCCTGATGGCTCCAGACATCCCTCTTCCAATCCAGATGAGTAATATTTGCTGAAGAAACAAGATAAATTACATCTAGCTGCTCTCTCAGGAACTTTGCTTTTTTAGTTTAAGTGTATTTATTGGTTTTTCTACTAGAACTGACTTTCTTTTTTCTTTTATTATCATGGGTTTTGAACATTTTTTTTCCAGTAACAGAGAAAAGTAGAGTTAGAAAATATTTTTCTATCATATCAATTAACTGCTCGATTCAGCGCTTCTGCAGCCATCTAATCACTGTTGGCTAGTGACTGGGGCATCAAACTGCTACACAGAAATCCCAGGCTCTAAGATAAGTGAAGTCTGGCCTCAGAGAGATCCCTTGGTGGCCCCTGGCCTCCCAAGAGGGGCTCTGCCAGCCGAGTGCTGCTTTTCTGTATGGGACTGCACTCGCTGTGCTTGCTCCCATGCTGACTGCAAAGATCTCGAGTTGGACACATGTACCATGGAGTGCTCACACACAGACTCGATCTACAGCTCAGCCTAAAGAGGTTTTCCTGTTACAGCTTCATCTTTCAGCCAAGGGCAAAGAGAGCCCTGTGTGCACCATGATCAGCATCTTCAGCAGTGACCACCAGGCTCTTCCCTCTGAGCATGCTCCCAATGTCTGTCCATTACAGGATAGACACCCAAACAAATTTTTAGAAGTTTTGGCCAACTGTACACTGACAGAATTCTAGAAAATAAGTTTTCCGAACAGGCACTGAAAGAAGAAGAAGAAATTATAAGATTGAAATTGAAACTGTGAAGATCAAAATAAGGATAAATCTGAGGTCCACATGGACAAAAGACTGGCATCAGGCTTTATTGTGCTCTTGCCCCATGTACAGAGCTTTTTTTTCTGATTTCCTGCACGTATTCACTAGAAATGCCTGTGTAACCACGAGCTTTGCAAGGCAAATCAAACTATTAATGCAGTAAATTGTTCGAGCAAACCAATGCTAGCCACTGCCTTCTTTATCTTTCCTACTTCTGCATACTTCCCCTCTCTCTCTGTTGGACATCTTGTCTTTGCCTGTGACATTCTGACAGTCTTTAGCAGCATTGTTTAGGTCCTTTAACACCAGAATCTCACTAATATCAAGCCCATGGCTCATTTGCCATTAAATCCTCTTTGCATGATATTGTTATTTGCAGATGTTCAAAATTCTCTCAGTTTCCTGGATCCCTGCACAGCTCATAACTCAGGTGCTTCCTGCCCCACAGAGCCTGGGCATTCAGGATACACATGGATAAAGTGCATCAAGGCAAACCAACTCCTCTTCAAACCCTGACTCCAAGTGCCCTTCAGAAACATCCTCTAAGTCACTCTTAAATTAGAGGACTTGATATTAGGAATGATGCTTTCCATAGGTCCCTTTCAATTAAACATGTTTAAGGTAGGAAAATGAAGTGATGATGCAAGCTACACGCTTTCCAGGCATTTCACATCATGTGACTCAAACATCACACTCCTGCCAGTGTAATTTTTGTCTCCAGGTGACACATCTGAAGCAAGACCCTTAACTAAAAACACTCACACATGCTTATGCATACAGACTACAGGAAAGTCGCTCACTCCAGGCCTTTACTGAAGCCTTGGAAATGCACATTCCTTCCAAAAAGCTGAAAAATAAGTACAATTAGGCCTTTATCAAGCCTTCACAGAATATAATTTCATGCTGAAAATGCAGCAGAAAACTCAAATCTCACCCTCTCTGTTATTATAGTAGAACCCTATGGACTCTCTCAGATATGAGCCTCTTTCTTGGTTCAGTGAAATGACAGAAATGTTGCTTACAGCACCATTATTCCGCACAGGGTTAACAAGCTCTATTCAGAGGAGGAGGTTTTTTTCCCTCAAACTCCTCTGGAATATCATAGCCTGAAAGAGCACTCTCCAAACACCTGTTTTCATAGGGGAATCTGGGTTTTTTTGCTTTGATTTTGTTTGTTGTTGTGGGGATTTTTTAATTTATCAAGGAAGGAGAAAGCTTGAAGCTTTTGTAATCTGAGCTTCAGTGCCCCATTTTCAACATTGGGCAACCTATCATGATACAATAGAGCAACCCATAGCACTGCCTCGAGATATGCCACTCCTCTGCTTGTAATCTTTTTCCAACAGAGAGTGAAATAACATCCAGCTTCAAGCTACAAGACTGTAAATTAATTGAGAGACAAGATACGTGAGAAGATAACAAGCAAGTTCCACACTGAGGACACCAACCTTCTAGTCATCATCTGTCAGGCAGTGTTTCCAGAATCAGCCCTTCCACTTCCTAATAAGAGTTTTAATACTTCTTTCTGTAAATCAGTAAAACACTATGGGAACTAGATATCACCACAGGAAAAGAATGGGAACATGAGGAATAGAACAGTCTCTTCAGAGTTGAACAAAGTATTATCTAAACAAAAAAGATTTTGATTTTTTGTTTAACTCAAAGATGAATTATCTGAATTTTGAATTTTTGAATGTTTTTTCTCTTTCTGAAAGAAACCAACAGAAAAGAGTTCGTCCTTTAGTGGTTCATCTAACTCCCTGGCTTTCTTTCAATTTTAATAACAAAGGATTTCTCTTTTTCCCTATAGCACATAATGCCAGCTATATATAAATATAACAAAATTAGTACATAATGAAAAGGTGTGCAAGAAGGAAATGTTTTAAATTAACACATCTTGTGTCTTTCTAGCCCTAAAAGCAGGAAAAGTCAACTGGCAATCCAAACTAAATAAAGCTGCACATCACACCTCTGATTACAGCAGCACAGAAGTAATCTTGAGGAGAGGGCAGCCCTTCAGCATCTCTCTGAACTTCAAAACAACAGTGCAATCCTGGGACAACTTCACCTTTACTGCAAGCACAGGTAATCTCCCCATGGCACTCATCTCATATCCAGGTTATTCCAGCTCCAAAATACCTGTGCCTTACAGGTCTACATGGCCCATTCTTGAAACATTAAGCTTTGTCCTGTTTCACTCAGGATTCATTGTCCTTTTAGGCTTAGGAGTTCCCATTTTAAAGTTTGATCTATACCTTAAGACAAGAGACAGTTAAGGTAATAATTAAAAGAAAGTCAGGAGCCATCCTCATTCCAAAAACAAGGCTGTATCTCTGCTCCTAAGGACATCCCTGCAATACTGCACATTATCTTCATTCTGCTCCCTGAATATAATCCACCTCTCAGAAACCACCATCCCCAGCTCACACATTCTCTCTGGCAGGACCCTCTCCAGAAGAATCCCAGCAGACCAAGGCCATATTTAGCCTTTCTGAGGAGGGTGCCAGTGGCTGGAGTGCCACCCAAGAGCCCAGTGAGCCTCGCTGCCTGAACTTCACCATCCTCAGCCCAGCCGATGCTGTCATCGGACGATACAAACTCAAACTCCAGGTCGTTGCTGGGAACAAAGTCTCTTCTAAAGTCCTGGGCCAGTTTGTGCTACTCTTCAATCCCTGGTGTCCAGGTATGCTCTGATGTATCACATCCTTCAAATAACTCATTGTCTCAGGAAATCTGGGTGACACAGTAAAGTCTGTACCTGACAGCCACAGCTACAGAAAGTTGGTTTTATGTTCAACATCAAAAATCAAGTATTTGTCCCTTCTTCAGCTCTGCCAGGCATCAAAGACCCAGACTCTTGCTTGTAGGATAAGAAATCAGAGGCAGTAAATATTCAAAATATTCATTCTAGATTTTTTTTCCTTCTTATTCTTGCATTCAGTTGTAAAACAAGTAACATGTACCAGTAATACACATACTGACTTTAGTGAAGGGACAGGAACACAGTCAGTGCCCCTGAAAGGAATTTCATGCTTATTTTACTTACTCTCTAAATGGTTACAGAGAGTCCTAAGCCTGAATGTATGGACAGTCTCACCTGTTCCCTAGAACTGCTCTCTATTTGAGATTTTCAGTTACAGCAAAACAATTTCCTTCCAGCCATCATGTCTCATTCTGCTTGTAGATGATGATGTCTACATGGCTAATGAAAAGGAGCGGCAGGAGTATGTTCTGAATGACAGTGGAATCATATTTCAGGGACTGGAGAAAGATATCCAACAAGAAGCTTGGAACTATGGACAGGTAAACAGAACCACCTCTTCCAGGACTTTCAGAATCAGAGTAGTGGGTAAATAGACTCTTGAGGAGAAAACCCCATTATCTCATAGTATGAGAGCTCAATATTCCTCACTCACTTCGGATTTTCTTGCAGATGTATATCTCACTTATCAATACATTACAGACAGCAGCATCAAGATCTTTTTCCCTGTCTGGCACATACTAATACAGAAATAAAAGAAACAAAGCATAATTTTAGTTTTCATTTGCCTGTTACACAAACTGGTAAAACTGTACTGTGTTTTTGACTCTTGCAGAGAGCAAAGAAAGCCACTGGGTATTGCAAAGCCAATACATGTAAATATTTACGCCATCCATTCAGTAATGGTGCAGAAGACACCAAAAGGATATCCCATATGTACTCAGCTGAAACAACTCATGTTGGAATTTTTGAAAATCAGGTTGGCCCTCCAAGTGTAATTGCTGCAAACACAGTCAGAACCACAGCCCATCTCTGGTCATGCAGCCAACCTGCAACTTCCCAGGCCAGCCAGAACCATTCCTGGCCACTTCATGCCCTCCAACTGCACCAGCACTTACAGACAGCATTTCTATTGATTCTCCTGATCCCGTGGCTGCTTTTACACCAATAAATGAAACAAGCCCAGAGTTCCTTTCTGTCTCAGAGGTCAAGGGCCATCCTTGCCTGTCCACATCCATCCAGTCAAGCACTGGGGCATTCTCTGGGCCCAGTGTTCCAGTGACCCTGATCCACAATAATTATTTCTGTGGGTTTCTTTCAGTTCAGATCACCTGATATGAGGTGGAGGCAGCCCATGAGAATAAAGCTTTCATAAAAGATGTGTACCTGAAGGGGCACAGCAGGATGTGGGAGGGTGTGAACCCTGCCGAGCCCAACCTGCACTGGTCTTGTCTGTGCCACCAGGCCATGTAATGTCCTCATGAATGCCAGTGGCCATGGCCCCACACTGTGTTCACAAACATCTTTAAAATACTATGGACAGTTGGCAGCCTAATGGTTATGTTTTCTTCTTGGCCCGATTTTTTTTTAACAATACAGAAAATGCCTCTTATTCCTGACATCTTCCATCATGCTAGGAGGAAGAAAATAGGTGGGGAGCTTATCCTTGGATTTACTTATGAAATTCACCTTTAATATATTGCTTGTTTTGATTCCAGTTTGAAGAGGACATCCTCGACATCTCCCTGGCTATACTGGACCGGAGCTTGAACCACCGTGAGGACCCAGCTGTGGATGTGTCCAACAGGAACAGCCCTGTCTATGTCAGCAGGGTTATCAGTGCCATGGTAAAGTGATCCAGCACCTACAGGTGTAAATGCACCTACCAACAAAACCCCAATTCACACTCACACTTGACTCTGAATTCCTCAGTGTTTTATAGGTGTAGCTAAGCAAAAAATAGCTGCTAAATAGGTAAAATGGAGATTTATTCTTCTCCCTAAAAAGTTTGCTCACGACTAAAGGAATGTTTCCAAGAACTTTTGAAGAACATAGAACCTCTGATGTATTTTCCTAACAGATTTTCAGTCCATTAGTAATTTGGAAAGCCTTTGTCTATTCTGAAATCACTTGCTAAGCTTTTCAAACACCAAGAGAAGCACAAAATATTTTGGAAAACCATTGCTGGTTCGGCTGCATTTAATGTCTGAATTTAGCATTCTTCACTTAAGAGATATTTGTTCAGTGAGGCTTTTATGCATTTCCTGCAACAAATAGTTACAACTTCTCAGCACGCACCCATCCTCATAAACACATAAATATACAACTAAGCAGCTGAAAAGTTTTCCATTTTATAAATAATACATGCCTCATCACATTCCTTAGCTAAGATTCCTCCTTTATAGCTGTGATACTTTCCAGTCTTTTAGACAGCACTCAATTTAGGCATTCTCAGCTCAAACATAAAGTAAATAACTCTACTTAGATGTACAAAATTACTGTAAGTATGAATTATTAAGAAAAAAAAATTAAAAATAACTTACTGCATCCTGTACCCCCACACATGACACTTAAACCAGGCTCTACAATGGACATGCACAAATATATGCAACCACATCTAACAAGTTTGGGCAAGCTAAAAGTACTTATCTGCATATTTGCAACAAATGCACATTCAGAGGGAAGATGGATTTCTCAAGGCTTCTATATAAATCACTTGAGAATGCAAAGCAACATGAATGCACAATCCAGCAGAGTAATGACATGCAAGGATCAACAGATAAAACAGAGAAAATGTAAACTGGTGTCAGTACATTTGGGACCACTTGTACTGAAACAGGCAGTTTTGAATCATCAGACTCTACAGTCTGATCCAATTGTGACACTTGAGCAGACAAAATTCTGTCTAAGATTCAAATACTCTGTCCCACCACCCAGTCAATGAGAACAGTCATACTCACAGGGTCACTTCGAACTGTTTCCCTCTCTCTTTTCCTGTAAATGCTTTAATTCTCTCACGAGAAGGACTCTTTCAGGTTAACAGCAACGACGAGAAAGGAGTAGTGGAAGGGAAGTGGAGCGGGAAGTTCCGCTCAGGAACAAACCCCCTGCGGTGGAGCGGCAGTGTGAGCATCCTGCGGAAGTGGTACCGGGCCAGGTACAGACCTGTCCGCTACGGCCAGTGCTGGGTCTTTGCAGGAGTCACCTGCACAGGTACACGGGGAGGGATGGAAATGACACACAGGCAGCTCACTACGAGTCCTGCAGCCTGAAATTTGTGACAATACTGTTGAAGCTGTTTCAACTTTGACAGGGAGAGTGAAGAACCTCTGCTCTTCATGTAGGAAGGGTTAATTTCTCTCTTCAGTTTACAGGTTGGAATAATGCCAGCTTTGTGAGTAATCAAACAAAAACCAAAAGGGTTTTCCAGGCTGGGCTGGTAAAAAGAGCAAGGTCTCCTGTCTCAAAGCTAGGATTCAAAGTAAACCAGCACTCTTAAGTCCGTCTCCTCACAGTGTCAGTTTTCTGCAGCTGTGTCTTACCTGCTGGTGACACAAGAGCAAGTCACAGTTCTGAGGATCTGTAAAGGGAGCTGCCAGTCAGGAAAAGCATTTCATCCTAGCAGTGTCCAGACAGAGCTGCTCTGAGACAAGAGCCTCTTTGGGGAAAATACAAAGGAAAATTGAGAGGTATATCTCAGCAAGAGGAAAAAGAAGCAAGTAACAGAGGAACAAGCAGAGAGAAAATGAGAGAGAGAACAGGATGAAGAATCAAAGATTAAAATAAATGGGTGAATCTAACTCATTAAAAAGGGCATGACAGATGAGATTGTCATGTCAGTGGAAGTGTCTTTTAAGCAATTTTGCACAATGACTGTGGCTTGCATCATATCTGCAGGGAAATTTCTAAGGGTTTGTTTCACCACTGAAAACATACACTAGACTCTTCGACCAAAAAAAACACTTTCTAAATGTCTTTAGAATAGGTTTACAGAACTTTTACGGTATTCTATATTGCAGTACTGAGATGCTTGGGAATACCTACTCGTGTCATTACAAACTTCAACTCTGCTCATGACAAGAATCTAAATCTGAGTATTGATAAGTACATTGACGTGTCTGGAAACAACCTGCACTTGAGTGAAGACAGTGTGTGGTAAATATACATATTTTTCTAATATTTCTTCCATTATATTCTCCACTGATTAAAATATCTAGAATCATGCTCCTGAAAAACCACCCCAACCTCATGCTCCCAGTGATATAAAACTCCACACCAGACCTTTATCTTTTTGTTCTGGAATGTCCAGTATTGAATTATTGACTCTGAAATGAATTATTTTCCTTTTAACCTTTCTTTTTCATAATATCCCAGCATTTCTCAGAGGTATAACACAAAAAGCTGGAAAAAAGAAGAAAAGGAGTAAGGAGTGCACCAGCTGCTCCCTCCACAGAGGAGTTTTCATTCACTCGATTAGGATTATTTCTTGCATTGTATGAATCAGATATTCAGCATTCTACCTCCCTTACAGGAATTTCCATGTCTGGAATGAAAGCTGGTTTGTTAGAAGAGATCTTGGCTCTTTTTATGATGGATGGCAGGTTCTGGATGCAACGCCCCAGGAAAAAAGCAAAGGTAACACTGTTGTAAATATAAAAAACCTGTAGATAATGTTACTCCTAAAGATTGCCAGGGAAATTTCAGGACAATTCTCTTCTATATATTCCCTGTTAATATAGCATTTATTTGGGTGCACAAGAAAAGCAATACCCACATCAATCTCCAGCAGGGAGCTTTTCTGTCAGCCTCTGGCTTGCTGACCAGCATAACAATTCTTCCTTTTTTAATTTCAATTCTCTGCCTCCACAAAAGCCAGCACATCTTAAATTCCCTAATCTAACCCTTGCTTGTCTTAGGTCCTAACATCACACAGTTCCATTCCCCATGACCAGCTTTAACAAATTAAGTTCCCTGGTTCTTCTAAATGCACACACAGCACTGTTGATTCCCATCTCAAGTCTGACTGTACTGACTCGGCTCACATCCCTCACATCCTCTCCTCTCCTCTCCTCTCCTCTCCTCTCCTGTCCTCGCTTTGCGTGCAGCCTTGCCGCCTTTGGAGG
>VZRF01004001.1:274066-298952 GCA_013396875.1 Vireo altiloquus | reverse complement strand
TCTCCTCTCCTCTCCTCTCCTCTCCTCTCCTCTCTCCTCTCCTCTCCTAGCTTTGCTTGCAGCCTTGCAGCCTTTGGAGGGTGAGAGCATTTCTCACAGCACACATCATCAGAAGCTTTAGCTCTCCCTAGAACCTCCCCTGCAGCCCCACCTTTTGATAGAAAGTGCATGTGGAATCTCTGGACATGCTGTTACCATATCACACAGATATGAAAACAGTGCACTTGACCCAAATGTGTCTTTGGAGTGGCTGACTCTCCCTCTTGCTGTCAGCATGAGGATTTATGTTGTTTTCCTTCTCCCAAATGTGTCTTTGCTGTGAGTGCCTCTCCCTCCTGCTGTCAGCATGAGGATTTATGTTGTTTTCCTTCTCCCAAATGTGTCTTTGCTGTGAGTGCCTCTCCCTCCTGCTGTCAGCATGAGGATTTATGTTGTTTTCCTTCTCCCAAATGTGTCTTTGCTGTGAGTGCCTCTCCCTCCTGCTGTCAGCATGAGGATTTATGTTGTTCAACTTCTCCCTCTCTAATACAGGCATCTATCAGTGTGGTCCTGCCTCCACCAGAGCCATCAAAGAAGGGGATGTGAACCTGGATTACGACAGCCCATTTGTGTTTGCAGCAGTGAATGCTGACTGTGTTACCTGGATTCGCTATAGCAAGAAAAGAAAAGAGAGAATTTATTCTGATACCAGGAAGATTGGAAAATTTATCAGCACCAAAGCAGTGGGCACCAACTCCCGTGTGGATGTCACTGCTAATTACAAATATCCAGAAGGTAAATTCTTTATTACAATAGTTTTGCCACTGATGATCAGAGGTGAAAAGAATTTAGGCCTTTGTTGGACTGAGCACTGATTTGATTTCTTTACTTCTTCTAGAGCCAAGTAATTGTGAATTTTCAAAGTCTTAGAGCTCCTTATCTGCTGAAATTTATTCAATTGAAACAATAGCCATTCTGGAGAGCTGTCTGGGGAGAATTTCTGCAGAAGGGTTTTTTCACTCTTCTCAATTTCAGAGGAGATGGCAACTGCTCCAGCTTACACAGAACTGAGCTCTCCCAGGAATAACCTTTCTACTGCCCACAGCTTCTCAGAGGTGCCCATGAACAGCCGCCTGGAGCTGATGGGCAGGTTTTACTTTCCAGCCTTCATGGCCATGTACATTGATTTGTTGTTGTGCCAAAATTCACATTAAGCTTAGACCTCATTTTCTCCTCTTGAGTATCTTTGCCCTTCTCAGCTTCCCTAAATTTCTGAGATCAACCATGGCTCCCCTGCACTGCATATCTGGTACATGCATGAGATCTCTGACCATGGTATCCTTCAAAGCAGGATCCTCAAAAGAAAGGCAGGTGTACAAGAAAGCACTGAAGCTGCTTGGTGTGAGAAGACCTGGGAAAAGAAGCAAAATTCCAAGACCCAGAAGACGATTTTCAAGGGCACAGCCTGCACAAACCCCCAGTATCTCAGGGAAGCTGCTCCTTGATGCATCTCCTGTAATTGGCCAGGACATCCTCCTTACCTTGACACTCAGAAACTTGATCCCAGATTTGAAGACCATAAAGGTTAAGCTGAAGGCTTCAGCCATTCTCTACACCAGGAAACCGAAGGCTGAGATTTTGCAGTTGAATAGGTCTATTAAACTTGGATCTGAAGAAGGTAATTTTAATTTTATTACAGCTTTTATTACTGGACAAGACATAGTTTTGGGTTGTGGTCAGATCCCATGGAAATAAAAAATGGCTCAAGAAGTGTATGACCTGCAAACAGTTGGAGGTCAAGGCTATTCAGGGGAAAAGAAACACATGTATTTGCCCTGTCTTAAGCATTTGCTTTTGAGTACTGATAAAAAGGAGACTGAGCAGGGTGATCTTTTGTCTGACCCAGCACAGCCACTATTGGTGCTACATTGGGACCATTTTTGCTAAGAGAGAACAACTAAGGGATGTACACTGGAGATCACTGAGCTGCCAGCTGCCCATAAGCAAAGCATAAAGACAGACTAAAGGGGGAAAAACAAGGCTATGACTTTCCCAGCAGCACAACAGTAACCACCAGCTGCAGGAGGAGCTGTGCCACCTGCAGAGATTGGTCTCTGCCCTGCTTTTATAGGGACAGTGCTGAAAAATGAGACGTAGCACAGATGAACTACCCTCTCAAGCTAATATGTAGCATGTTAGAACTCATTTCAGAGTTCCGCCAGAACCCTTTTTCTCAGTACACTGAGTTCCATTACCTTCCTCACTGGCACAGAGACTCTGATTGTGCAAGGCAGAGGCTGAACAGCTGCACCTGCAAGGGCATTTAAACCAACCCCACCTTCTCACTTCTGCCCTCTTTGCAAGGAAGGAGCAATAAATGCCCAGCTTCAGATAAACGAAAAAAACACCAGCAGGGAGTGCCACATATATCCATCCTTGGATCTGTTCAGGCACCAAACTGTACCTGATCATTTAGTGGTTTATGTAAATGTAAGTGGAAGTCACCCATGAGCATCATTCCTGTCTATTGGTGTCAACACCCACAAATGTGCAGCCCCAGGGTGGTAAGAGTATTGCTCCTTAAAACACAGGTATCTTACAGATAGCTGGTACTCAGAAAAAAGAAGAAAGATTGTTTCTGTTTCCATTCCAGTGAAAGAGATTTCTTTCAAGATCCCCTATTCCCAGTACAAAAACTCTTTGATGGATGACAGGAAGATCCTAGTGACTGCTGTGTGCCAAATCAAACGGGAAGCCTCACTTCTAGTTGAGAAGGATATTGTACTTCAGGATCCTTTTCTCACCATACAGGTAAAAGCTAGCCCCCTCTGTGACCCTTGAGAGATGTGCTGAGAAGAAGCAACTGGAATTCCAACTCTGTCTATTCCTCATGGGAAGGAGTATGGGAAGGGAAATCATGTCTGAGGGTGATTAGATCTTGTTGCTGTAATAGCAGACCATGACACAAATTAAATGAACTACACTAAAGAAAAGTAAATCTTTCCATGGCATAGCTGTGCTGGGATATTCTTGCCAGTGCTCATTAATGTGGCACTGACAAAGCTCAGTGTTACAAGTTACAAGGTAAGTTTACCTAAGGAGGGACAGGCAGAATAATACAGACAGATAAAGACATCTCATTGGTATTTAGACCTTCCCTTTTGTTAGAAAAGTCTGATCAATATCTTCCAGTTTATTTAGGAAGACTGATTTTTACCAAAGACATCTTCACTGACCAGCTGATAATGCCTGGGGCTGTAAGTCTCTCTATTACCTATATACAAAGAAAGTTCTTTAACTGTATCAGGAAAAGTGTCACTTTTCACCTTCTGCAACACTTCCCTAGTGATTAATTAGAACTAAAACTGGAGGCTTTTTTTTTTACTTTTGACTGACCTTTGACAAATGTTTATAATGAATAAAATGCAGTTCTTAGTCTACAGGAAAGATCCTGCACTATGTTTGTCCAGGGACAGTTCTGGCTTTGCATGGCCCATCACAACCACATAAACGAGCTGAACTGGTTTTGGACAGCACATTTAAATACTGTATCACACTTGGGATCAAATGCTATCCACTCATCTTACTGTAAATAACATAGAGGGAATATGGTAATTTGCAGAATCTTTCAGGGCCTCCAGACTAGATTAGCTGTCCCAAACCACTCTGTCAGTAGCACACAAGAAGAGCAAGGTCACACACTGGAGTAAAAAAGTATGGATTTTTGCAGGTCTGGCAATTTCTGAATACCAAGTTCTAGTGAGATTTTGTAAAAAGCCTCTGTGCTGTGTCATGCAAATAACAGTCAGTTTATGTAGGGCAGGCACCTGGATTAAATTACTGCAATTCAGATTAAGTTTTAAGAAGCATTTATTTTTCTGTTGATGGAAGCTTCTCTACAAACATGGAGACAGTAATAGAGAAATGCAGTTGGGCTGATGGACCTCTTGATTATGTTAACTAATATTACATTATTTACAAAGATATACCAGATATACCAATTCCACATTATCTCGGCCAAAATAAGATAATGAATATGTTTATTGGCTAATTTGCATTCTTTTCCCTGAGACACCACAATTCACCTCTGTCTCACACCTCCCATGTTCTCCAATCCTAAACCTCTCATTTAACCTAGTTAAAGCTAATTTAAGGTGCCTCCAGTAGTTAGCCATATATGCTAAGTTAATACTTGTATTTTCATTCTGTTCTCACTCTGACGAGTATCACACTGTGTTACACATGAAACCATGCACTGACCTAGTTAAAAAAGGGACTAAATGGTAGATTCTACAGCAGTTTGCTGATACTTAGCCACACTGGATGCCTCATTCAAGGCTGAACTCCGTTGCCCAAAAATATGTACGTGAAGTAATTCCTGGCTCTTTCCTCTCCAGGCAATCCTAAGAGGGTAAGTGGTTTGCAATGGGAATGAAAGGAGAAAAGCATTAGGAAGACCTGAGACTAATGCTGATGAGCAGAATGTTCTCACTCTGCAGGTCCTTGGTCCAGCTGTGGTACACAAGCCCGTGGATGTGGAGGTGACATTTACCAACCCTCTGTCGGACGTGGTGACAGACTGTGTCCTGAGAGCTGAGGGCAGTGGCCTGCTCAAAGAGCAGCTCCGAATCCAGTACGTAAATGCTTCTGGCTGGTAACCTGTGCACTTTGGTGGGAAATCTGGAGTATCAGTGGGTTGTTTAAAAAAGATTCTGTCAACCTCATGACTTTCATTTGTACCAACCTTGGACCACATGCCAAAATGTCAGTACTCTCCATACAGAAGATGGAGTTTTTTTACAATTCTTTTGCCAAGATTTGAATTACAGAATGCTCAGGGAATGGAGGGATGACATACAGTCTTAAATTTGGGTACTCAGAAGAATAAATTGCAAGAATTTTTCAGCTGCTTCAACTTAAAAATGCATTCTCTCTTTTAGTGTGGAAAGAATGGCCCCAATGGAGACTTCAACAGTGCAATTTGAAATCATTCCCTACAGGAGTGGCACCAGGCAGCTTCAGGTGGACTTGGTTTGCACCCACTTTTCAGACATTAAGGGATTTGTGATGCTTGATGTGGCTCCTGCTCAGTGATATAACCTGTACAACAGTTCAGTTTTGCCTGTTCACGAGGCTGGTGCAGTGTTCATGCATTATTACGACTGGAAGCACAGAAATGCAGATTACTCAGCCAAAATAAAGTGATGTAATACAAATGGAAACTAATAAAAAGGTACTACACACTACACCGTAAAGACAGTGTCACCTTTCTCATTCTCTAGCCTGTTTTATGGGCCTTCACACATACAATTACTAGTGGAAACCATAATCATATAATTTAACTTGAAGGAGAGGATCAAGTGTGATGGTTTTCAGCATTAGAGCCTGTAGCAATAATTGCAGCTGGATTTCCAAGGAACATAATTTAAAATCCCTCGTTTTGTGAGCTTCGTGGAATGTAATTTAATTATTACAGAATAATAAAATGGTTTGAGTTGGAAGGAATCTTAAAGCTCATCTTGTTTCAGCTCCCTGTCATGGGCAGGAACACCTTCCACTATCCCAGGTTGCTCAGAGCCCAGTCTGACCTGGCCTTGGACACTTCCAGGGATGGGGTAGCCACAGCTTCTCTGGGCACCCTGTGCCAGGGCCACCCTACCCTCACAGGGAAAGGTTTCTTCCTAATATCCAATCTAAACCTACCTCCTTCAGGTTAAGACCAGTCTCTCTTGCCCAATCTCCCTATACCCTTGTGAAAAGTCCCTCTCCAGCCTCCTTATAAGCCCTTTTTAGGCACTGGAAGGGGCTATAAGGTGTTCCTAAAACCTTCTCTTCTCCAGGCTCATATCCACTAAGTACGTTTTATTCAGTAATATGCAAAGTACTATCCAAGTAGCTGACATAATTAAATTCTAGAATTAAATTTATCAGTTAATCTTATTGCTATAAGAAAATACGGCAACAAGATACCGCAGTGTTACAACAGAACTCTCTTCTTAGGACTGGAAAAATGAGAAGCTACAAAAAGCACAAAAGCAGAAAAAAAGAGGCACATCAGAAAGACATAAGAAAATTCACAATTAACAGTCACTCATCCTCATACCACAAAGCTGCTTAAAGTAGATTATCATTCATGAGGGAGGCATTGTGCCACCCATACCTAAATCCCTGATGCATCCATTCACTCCTTGCGAAGTTAACAAGCCAATGTAGCAAAGATCTGAATGTGCTTAAGAGACAATTTGACTTTTCCCTCTTACACTCAGTACTGTCCAGCAATGCAGGACCAACTTCCCCCAGAAAGAATGTCCCATGCAAACAAACTGACCCTGTGACACAGATTAAACTGAGGACTCATTTAAATATTTCTTTGATTTAAAGCCAACAAAATTTTCAAAACATGTAAAGTCCTATTTTATTACATCAATTACAATCTTTTGCCACCCACACATATACTTACAGTGGATGTGGAAGCTTGGTAAAACTAGTCAGCCCAGAGAGACTGGAATGAAGGTTGAAAAGGACACACACACATACACACAGGAATTCAGATTTCTCCAGGCAAAGGAGAGGGGAATAGGTAGCTTTGCACCCATCAATTAAGTCTTACAGGATCTTGGAGAGTCAGGGTATACAATCCTCCCCTAGCCTCAGAAAAGGCCTTGAGGTAGTGATGGTATTTCAGAAAATCTCTTTAAATCTTGCAAGAATGCAGACTGACATTACATTTAACACACAGTACAGCCAAAACATTCAAATTCCTTCAGTATTTTTTTCTCAAATACAATCCAGGCAATTATTTCAGACAGTGTTTGCCACACAAGCTTGGAATGACCTCATCCTAATTAACTATCTGTAAAGGAAGCCTACAGTTCAAAGGGAAACCAGTGCTGTGGAGCCTGGGCCAAGTTCCAAGCTTTGCAACACTGGTTGGGTTTTCACAGTGTCAGCATTTTCATCTGCCTTCAGCAACCACACCCAGCTCAGTTTGAGTGTGAAAATGCAGATCTGGCCAGTGCCATGTGGGAGAAACACATTCATCCTGCATGAGACGTGAGACAGCTGTTCAATTACACTAATGATTATTACAGAGAAAAACATGTAAGTGCCCGAGGAAGGATTTAAATTGCTTTTGTCAAACCTACAATCTTTACACAGCCCTTGGTCAGAAGTCAGTGGGAGTTGGTGGAGTAAAATATGGCTAATTGTCAGTATTTTTCTTTATAAATATGCAGTTTAAATGTGAGCATGCCCAAGAGGCTGACCCAGCCAGCCTTCATTCCAGTCTGATCACTCCAAAAAAGAAATCCAGTGAGCACTCACTGATATGATACATTCATACTATGAATTGGTCTTGAAAGACACTGAAATCAGCCTCCAGAGTGGTAAATGTTTGTCCCCATCATTCTGTTCTTCTGATCTAAGTTTCTTGATTCAGATTTAAAAAAAAAAAAAAAAAATCAACCAGAAACAGCCAACATTGGTAGTTTCAAATCACTTTGTTCTGCCACCAAAGCCTCACTGCTTCACCTCTTGGTCTGTCACTCTCCTGTACTGCATGTGGAGGGCACTGCTTGCTATAAAACACAAAACCCAAGGCACAGTGTAAGCATTTCTTGTTGCTCTAATGCAACAAGAAATTCCCCTCAAAATGAAAATTCCTGTCTAATCACAGGTATTCCACGTCAGAGCTGGAAACATAAACACAATAAAAGGGAAACTTGGGTGTATATAATTTTTGATCACTACATTCAGAAAGAGATCCCCTTATTACAGATGCTTGCAAAACAGATGAAGCTTTTATTTTTAAAGGTAATAAAGTTTTTATGGATTTATGACTGGACCTGTAAAACAACAAGTATCCCTACACACTATAAAGATAATAAAGTAATATCCAGGCAAGACGGACACTTTCAAGGATCTTATGGATTATTTTCATTAGGATTTCCAGGAGCATGTCAGGGATGCAGAAGTGACAAAATCAACCACACTGAGTTTAACAAAGACAAGTGCTGGATCCTGCACCTGGGACAGGGCAGCCCTGGATGTAGGGACAGCCTGGGGACAGGGGGTCCATTCTCACCAGATGGAATGCCAGTACCAGCACTTGAGTACTACATGCAGAAGTCTCTTTTGTGTGTTAACCTTCTCCATGGGCTTTTTTAGCCCATTTCAGTGTCATGAAAGACACAAGGGGACGATAAGTAGGTCTCTGTTCACAATTGAAGTGCATCCTATGCAGGAAATACAACTTGCAGTTGTCAGTTTGACCAAGAGATGGTACTGTGGGTACACACAGTCATTACAAGGCAGTGCTGATGGGATAAATACCTCCTTGTATCTAAACCACTCTGATTTAGAGGTTCAAAACTCACACATATGCTGCAAAGGTGCATTTAAGAACACTGATCATGCAAAGAAAGTCAGAAGTTTGAGCACAATCAGTTTGTTCACGATTTGCATAGATTGAAAGCACAAATCAGCCATCACATACTGTGTTTAGCTCATTATGTAAGAAACAAGTTCAAGACGTATATAAAAATAACATATAATTGACACTGAAAAATGTATGCTGACAATAAACACAGAATTTCTGGAAGATTTCTTCAATGTTCTTATACTTCATGTTCTCAATTTCTGCAAATCTGGTGATCTCCAGGCTTCCTAATAAAAGTCAGAGCAGTCAAAGCTCACGTGAGGCAGCACTGTGCTCTTGCCACAAAGAAGTGAACAATATCCTGGGGTGCCTTTGGTAAAGAATTGCCAGCAGGTCAAGGGAGGTGATTGCTGCCTTTATGCAGCACTAGTGAGGCCACACCTGGAGTGCTGTGCCCAGAGCTGGGCTCATCACTTCAAGAGATGAGCAGCAGCTCTTGGTGACCCTGCTTGAGCAGGAGCATGGACAAAATGACCTCGGAGGTCCCTTCCAACCTCAACCACTCTGCAATTATTCTGTAAAAGTGAATCTATACAATTAAGGCCATGCTGTAAAAACCTAAAACTCAAGAGAGTTAGTATTTACCTCAAATGATTCTTGAGTTTGTTAGAGATCATAGGTTTCTGCTAGACTATTGATGACTCACTCCACAATGAAAGCTATTAATTTCTGATATCTTATTTCCTGTCTTTCGACCAATTATTATCAATCCAGTGACGTTCCTTTTATATTACTGCAACTTTAAGAATGTATTTGGTCCAAGTGTCCAATGCAACTTTTTAAAATAATCTGCATTAAGCTACACAAATTTAGTTGTTTCTTTTAACATATTTTGTCATTTTGAAATGGTTTCACTTTTCTGATTAGGCACAAGAGCAATGGGTGTACTATTTTTTTTAACTCCTTGAAGGGTTTAGGACCTAAGTAGCTTGGGGTCAATGTTAAAGAGCAGCTCCCCAACTCTTGCATTTCAAGTGCATCCTGTGCATTGTTTAGAGCCATATTAATTTGCATTTCCTCCTCTGGGGTCCCCAGTGCACAGCTTCTTGAAGGAATTGTCACTGGCTGTCCCTAAATGCTTTGTATCCTGCTGTGTAATTTCACCTCGTCTGTAGCGTGTCTTCAGTGTGGTCTGAGAGATAAAAGAGTCCTCAACATCTGCACACCAGATAAGCTGGAAAGGTGGCAGCACCACGTCCCACCCTGTATAAAGAAGACAAGCAAACAACTTTGCAAGAGCGCAATTTTTAGGACAGCTGGAGGAAAGAGTCATTGCCCACCAGAGCAAGCAGAAGGTGAAAACTTTCGTGGTACCCAGAACCAGCCATGGGCCAAGGTAAGCAAAAATCACTTTTGTTAGCTCCAAGCATTTGCCAGCTGTGTGTCAGGAAGAGACAACTGCTCTTGCTCCAAGACAGGGTTCATGAGGCTCGTGGAAGAGCTGAGCTTACAGGGCAGGAGCCAAGTGCTCCAAAGGCTTAGGGAGCTCAGTTTGCACAGCAGACTGCACAAAAAGCTACAGCAATCAAAAGCTGATATCGATGTCTGAGAGGAATCTGAGAAGCAGCAAGAAGCAGCTAAGGCAGACAGGTGAGAGTTTGGGAGCAAAGGTAAGTAAATCCTCAGCATAGGGAACAGGGGGCAGAGAAATGAGGCAGACTACACAACTGAAACAGAGAGATCACAGAGTGTTTGAGCCCCTGGAGCAGGGAAACAGTCCAGGTTCCAGGCAACCTTGAAGAAAGTGACAGAGGAATCCATGAGAAGTCATATGATGAAAAAGAAGCCAGATTCCACATCATTCAGTATTCTACAAGACAGCCAGAATAGACATCTTCATCACAGAAAAGAAAACAGATCAGGTCAGAGCTGGCTCCATAAAGCCTGAACTGGTGCAGGGCTGGGAAATGGGACAGCTATGAAGGGATTTGAAAGCCAGACCAGAAACATTCACTGAAAACAACACATGGAAAAAATTTATATGGGGAAATGACAAACAAAGCACACAATCCAGTGGGATTCCCCAACAAACACAGAAGGGAAAACCACTGTGGGAGAAGGTATCAATGCAGAGGACGAGATAGGACAAGACATCAGGAGAGAGCAGCAAAATCCTCAAAGAGAGTAGTTGTGGCTTTAGCACAGGAGCAATGAATTTAGATAGCAGAGAAATGCTCTATGGATTTTAATTTTTTTAGCTGCAACAGAAGGAGGAGCATGGGCCAGCAAGGGGAGGTAGGTGACAGCATGTGTCACATAAGGGGCAGCAGTTACAACTCAAAGGGCCAAGGATCTTAGTGATGAGCTACAAGCCAAAGAGATAAACGAGGTCAGGATGATCCCAAGGCTGAGATAACATTGAGTAATTGGGTGCTTGAAATTGTGACAATTTTCTTCTCTCTTCTGGTGCTGGACAGAAAAACGCATGATGTACAAGCCTATGTAGGAGACAGGAGGAGAAAGGGGAGGATCTTTTCTGTCTCCTGCACCTCTGGGTATGCCATTGTCAACTAACGTGGCACAAAGTAGGAAAACTGGTATTTGATCCAGCTGTGCATTTGAACCAGCAGCAAAGTTTGCACCAGTGCACCCAATGATGTCAGGGGTAAGCAAAGGCAGCTCAACAGTCATTTAACACCAGAACAACCAAGCTCAGAGTGAAGGCTCCTACACTTACTGGGCAGAAAGTCTCAAAGACAGGGGGAGAATGAGTGGAGAAACGCCTGATCAGCTGTCTGTGTGTCCCAGAATGTGGCTCAGGGCTCAACTGCAGGCAGCTCACAGCCCAAACTCATTCTATGTCTACTCACACTACAGGTCTGAGCAAGGTAAAAAGTGATCTCATGATCCCAGAGAACAACAAGAACCACCACACGGAAGAAATCAGCACTGAAAGGCTCATAGTGAGGCGGGGACAGCCATTCACCATCACTGTGAGCTTCTCAGCTCCAGTACACAACTACCTGCGGCAGATGAAGAGGACCTTCCTCATCGTACAGACAGGTAACACCATCACCAAACCTACCAGAGCTCTGCTCCTCCACTCACCTGGTGAACAGAGCTGGGGGCAAAAGCCATCTCCAGAGAAAGGAGTGCCCACATTTAGATATGAGGCCAGTGAATTTATCTAAGGCAAAGTAGAGTCTCCTGCTGCTGCAGGGTCACAATCACACCCCTTCCAGAAGAGACACTGCAGCACAATAACCAATACAGGTTCACTGTTCCATGATTTGAAAGTACTCACAGGATCTCTCCTGGGTTAGCAATGTTCAAACTTAGCTGGCCTGCTACAGATTTTTCTGTTACAGTGTTTTCTAGTGAGACCCCTGAGAAGGGCAGCAGCTTTCAGCCCCAGCTTGTTTTACCATATTGTGAGCATTTGGCTGTGACTTCTGTTACAAGACACAAAATTCCAGGAACAGCAGGTCTGCACCATTCTGGCCGTTCCTAGTTTCTACAAATCTATGGAAAGCACATCTCACTTTCAAACTTGGAGGCCAGAGTGCAATTCTGTCCTTAGGAAGGTTCAGTAGGCATTAAGCTGCTAAAGGATCAAGACCCTCTCACAAGGAGAGCTATTGCTCCAGAGATAGACAAGGTCTCTGCAGTCTGCACAAGTGAGAAATAACCACAATGTCTGGAATAAACACAACCAGATTTGTTTGGCTGCAGGATCACATCGTGACAAAGCAGATGAAATCCAGACTGAATTTCCCATCTCCAGCGTGGGAGACCAGAACCAGTGGAGTGCAGCAGTGGAGGAACAGGACCCAAACTTCTGGACCCTGTGTGTGAACACACCTGCCAATGCTCCCATTGGCCAGTACACTCTGCTTTTACGTGCCTCCAAATCCTCCCATTTCCTGGGCAACTTCACCCTCCTCTTTAATCCCTGGTGCCGAGGTAGGTGGTCAGAAACAGAGAGGCAGACTGGGCTCAGTCACTTCACAAAAAAAACTTTGGAGCTCTGGCACTGCCTCCATGGAGGGAGGCTGGGGCTGACTCACCCAGGGCCCCCTGCCACTCCTGCCCTGCTCCTCACAGCACCTCAGGAGAGAGGCAGGGGCTCATAAAGCTCAAAGTTTCCTGCCTCAGCACTTCTGTCTTTTCCCTGGAGTACACTACTGCAAGAGCCCTGTCCTTTGGCTAAGGGAAAAATGTTTGATGAAGCATTTCCTATAATAGAGATTTTTACTATTAGAGAAGTTACCAGCTAGCAGAGTAGAAGAGCCAGCTAGTGCAACAGTCTGGATCTGGAGGACCTTTTTTAAAAAAGGAAACAGAGGTGACAATGAAATTCTTCTTTCTTATCTGTGGTATTTTTCAGGGCAGAATGACAGGGACTGCCAAAGTGAAGTGGAATCTGCTGATGTGAGAGAGATGCAAGTGCATCTGAGACCAGGAATGCTTTCTTCCTGATGCTTTTTTTCCACTATTCTAGATGATGAGGTGTTCTTGGCTAATGAGGCACAGCGGCAGGAGTACATTTTAAACCAAGATGGCATCATCTACCAGGGGACTGAAAATGCAGTCCTGGCCCAACCCTGGGACTTCAGTCAGGTAAGCAAGAGGTCCAATATGTCTGTGCTCTCTTCCAACCATCAGCAGAGGAAGGATGCATCTTGTGTGTACAGGATGCTCTGACAAAAGAGTTCTATCCATCTCCATATTCTCTGAACCCATTACCTTTGTCTAAGACTGTGCAGGAGAAGAGGGACCTGTGTTTGAAGGCCCATAACCCATTAAATATAATTTTAGCTTCTTTCTCAGGCTGTCCTCTATAAAGAAATGCACTGATCTGTATATCTGAGCTTTGTGTGCCTTCCTTTCATCAACAGGTATAAAAGCATTTAATAGAGCTCAATAATACTGTCTCTATATAACAGATAAAGTGAGGACAAGCAGATATTTCCATTTGTCCAAGGCCATCTGACACAGCCATAGATTAGAATGGGATTCTATCTCACTTTATTGCCAGCAGATCATAAAAGTATCTCTGTTCCAACCTAGGGAGTGCTACAGAGAAGCATCAATTTCCCTCAGTCGGGATCACAGTATCATGCTGATGCATTTCCCACCTTCAGTAAAGTTGGAGGTCTGTCCTCAGCTCCCTCTGCAAATCTGCCTGGAGCCCTCCTTCACAGCCCACTTACCTAAAACTATCAGCAGAAAGGGAGAAACAATCTGCACAGTTCAAAACCCTTGTAGGAACTCAAGAGAACAGAATTTCATGGAGAATTTCCTGAAATTATGTGTTCTTGTTTCAGTTTGAGGAGGATATGATTGACATCTCCTTCACACTGCTGGCTCTAGGGGAGCACTTCCAAGGAGAAAAGGATCCTGCCCTTCGCAAGGACCCTGTCCACACCTGCAGAGCAGTTGCTGCCATGGTAAGGAAGGCAGAGAGCAGCCCTGACCCGAGCAGGGGCCACCTTCTCAACCCCAGGTTAGGCCAAACCTCTGACCAAAGAGGAAGCCTGTTCCAAACAACACCTCCTGCCCATCTCCAGCCTGTCCCGATATTGACGCAGCAGACAAGTGGTGCAGGAGGGTCTTAGCAGTGAAAAGTGCACTTACTGAATAAATCTCAGAGGAGACTGCTGCACTTCTACTGCTCAGCCATGACCTTCATGCTTTGCACAAAAAAAGTCCTCTTGGTTTTATCAGCTTTGGGAGTAGCTTCCACAAACAGGATCAGGTGGACCTACCAAAGAGAGGCAATTCCTGAATACATCTTTCTCTCCTCTGCAGATGAACTGCAGTGAGTCTAGAAGCCTGACAGAATTTGAGCCTTGGCAACACTCAAATGGGATACCCCCTTCCAAGTGGCTGGGAAGCAGCCCCATCCTCCGGCAGTGGATTGCATCAAAATTGCAGCCTGTCCGCTACAGGCAGTGCTGGGTGTTTGCTGCAGTCCTGTGATCAGGTACAGTGCTGCTTCAAAGACTTTTGTGCTGAGCAAAACAGGACCTCCAGCATATGCCCAAATTCCTGGATTAACACAGATCCCAGTAACATAACCTTTAGGTGAGAGGCAGACCCTTAGTTTCCTCATCAACACTCAGCATCGCTGCCCTCGAGATAAGAGTATCAGTACATTCATTCACGGAATGTACCTATGAAACCTTATTTCCTGAGGGATTAATGCCTCTTGCAAAGTTCAAACAGCAGACCTGGCGCCATTCCTGACAGACCTAGCACCAGAAAAGCCTCTACATCTATAAGCAGAGGCACCCTTAGGGCAGGATGCAAACTGATTCACAGCTCTTTCTTCTGCACAGTTCTGAGGTGCTTGGGAATTCCTACCAGGGTGGTCACTGGCTTTACGTGGGCTCACAACACCAAAAGCAGCCTGAGTGTGGACGAGTATTATGATGAAGATGGGACACTGCTTACACAGGACAACACTGCTCATGTCTGGTAAGAAGAACACATAGCAGGGCCCAAGCAAGAATTTGAGACAATGCTTGGATGTGGGAAATTAAACACGTGGGACAGGAAAGAGGTAAAACAGCTGCAGGGAGGTGATAGGAGACAGCTCAGCTGAGATCCTGATACAGGCCTGATACAAGGCCTGTTCTTGATAAACTGCTGCAACCCAAACTGAAATGCCCTGTTTCTAAGGCCCACAAAGGAAGAATGAGAGCCCAGTCCAGCTGTGGAGAAACTTCACTTGTTTCTCCACAGACTCTTCTCGAAACGCTCTGAGCTCTTTCAAAGGAGCATTAACTGGCAGTGGTTTGGCAAAAGCTTTACTGCTTTACTGTACCTCAGGGCTCAGTCCCTTGGTATAAGCTTATGCTGTTGCCTCTTGCAGGACCTTCCACGTTTGGAATGAATGCTGGATGGCTCGGACAGACTTGCCACCAGAGTACAGTGGGTGGCAGGCACTGGATGCCACCTGCCAGGAAAAAAGCAAAGGTAAGATATCAGAATGGGCTTGAGCAAGAGCAGGGTGGAAGTGAAACGGGGTAAATAAAGTAGTTCATTATTCATCCCTTTCCTATCTTCCAATGGAAGGATGCAAAAGGACAGGAACCATTCACCCTGTTGACTTTAGGCACAAAACTATCATTTATCTGTTTGGTTTGTGCAGCTCATGTAGCTCTAAGAGCTCTATCACTGCTTCCGAATGTCCTCCTAGACACTTCATCAGTATAGGTCTAAACTAGGGATGGGTTTAGCTGGGAAAGCATCTGCATCTTAACTGGGCTACATTTTCTCTTCAGGTCCATCCTTCTGCGGGCCTGCTCCTGTTCATGCCATCAAGGAAGGGGACACACAAGTTGATTATGATGTCTGCTACTTCTTTGCTGCCATCAATGCCAAGTGTCAAGTCTGGATACACAAAGCAGATGACACCCTCAGGCCAGCTTTTGGTGGCACAAAATACACTGGTAACAACATCAGCACCAAGAGCGTTGGCAGTGAACGCTGTGAGGACATCACACACAACTACAAGTATCCTGAAGGTACGGGGCAGGCACTGGGCTGAGCACATTCCTTGCCACTGTTACAAGTGAGGAGTAAAAGACTAGAGCAGAGCCAAACCACAGCACCTGGGTCATCCACTTCTCACTACTTCCCCTTCTTAAGTGGCATGAGAATATCTAATTCTCCCTTGTCTACAGAGCCAAATCAAGGTCATCACCCAAACTTCATCCTGCTTAATGGCATTAAGGTCTCTAGAAGGCTAGGTGTTTCTTCACCAGGCACTTTCATGTCTGGAATACCTTTTTCTGATTTCAGTTATCTCTATACTCTCTACACCTCCCATTACCTCTGTAACACAAATACAGATAGATATATTTCAGACTCCAGCTTTCTGAAAAGGCCTGTTGTGCTTTCAGATACTGCCTAAATCTCTCCCTTAACAAATAGCTCCCCTTTTCAGAATCTGAGTGCTGTTTCCTTGGCCCAGCCCTACTACCCCATCTTAACCTGTGGCTTGTTGTCTCCATGGCTGCAGGAGACAACTACAACTTCTCTGCACATGAGAACATGGAATTGTGCCTTAGCTACAGCCACAAAAAAGCATCTGCCTCCTCTACTCTGAGAGGTGTTAGCTCCAAGGTGTTTTAAAAACTTCTGATAACTATTCCCAAGTAGAATCTATCAGGTACATCCAGTGCATATCCTGTCAGCTGAAGCTGTCAAACTAATCCAACCAGAAGCACAAAAGGATATCTCTCTATGCTCTTACAAACAATTATCTATTGTACTACCAGGAGAAATCAATGCCATTCTCCTGCTGCTTCTCACTAGTAAACAGGAAAGAATACTAAACTATGTGCTTCCTTTATGTTTGTGACAGGTTCTCTCCAGGAAAAAAAAGTACTTGACAAAGCCTACAGAAATATGAAAGAAATTGAGACAACCACCAGCAGCAGCACAACACAGTTTATCCCCATTCCTACTGCTCTTGAAGAGCCAGTTAACCTTTTCATCCACCTCCAGTCAAAGAGTTCTTTGCAACTGGGACAAGACATTACACTTTCCATTGAAGTGTTCAACCACAGTGGTGGAGAGAAGGCTACTCACCTGGTACTTGGGATCCAGGCTCTACACTATAATGGTGTGCCCATTGCCCAGCTTTGGAAGGAAGAGTTTCATTTTAACCTCCAAAGTAATTCAGGTAAGGACTCTCCTGGGTACATGGCTAGAGAAGTCCTTTAGTGCTCTCATTTCAGAAAAACACTCTTAGCCATTGGTTTACAAAAGGTTGGCTGAATAGCTGATTCTAGGTGATTTCCCAGAGAGATTTGTGGAGTGTCCCTAATTGGAGATATTCCCAATCCTGTGCCATGTGCCCTGGGATGACCCTGCTTGGGCAGGGAGGTTGGACCAGATGATCCACTATTGTCCATTCCAATCTCACCCATTCTGTGGAATAAAACACTTTGGCAACATCACCTTACTGATTCTCAATATGCAAATCCACTTGGGGTCACTTATGCATTTAAATGCTGCAGCTTTTAGTATAATTTTGGGCACTGATCACTCCTAGGTGACATGCAGGAAACGGCCAGACTGCACTCATCATCTGTTATTTCACCACTCTATTCCAGTCAATAACCTGCAGGTCTCTGTGCCTTACACATGGTTTGGAAAAGAGCTGGGAGAGAACCATCTGCTCAGGCTGACTGCCGTGCTGAGAGACGAGGACTCCTTCTACATGTACCTGGCACAGGAAGAAATCAGCATTTGTGATTCCCCTCTCACCATTGAGGTAAGATTGGGCTGTCATTCTGCCATTGCAGTAGGGAGAGAACAGCTTTCATACTCATAAGCAGTATGAAAAACAATTCTGCTGGTTTCAGGGGCTCTCTGAGAAACCAGAGCAGAAGAAATTAAGCTGGACTTTGCCTTTTTGGACAAATGGCAGCTCAGGCACCAAAAAATTTTACATCTCACTTTAATCATAGAATACCTTTTCTTCTCTCAGTTTCAGCTCATTTCCTTCTTTCAACAGTTCCCAGAAAACATGGTACAGTATGAGCCAAGCACAGCAAAGATCAGCCTCCAGAACCCCCTCATGGAACCCCTGGAACAGTGTGTGATAGCAGTCACAGGGCGGGGGCTCATTTACAGACAAAGGAATTACAGGTACATGCAAACTGACTGATCCAAGAACTTTCTTTTTTTTTCTTTCCTTCTTTTTGGCACCACATTCCTGTCTGCATATCCTAGACCAAGGAAACTAAAAGCAAAAGAGGTGTGAGTCCTGTATAATCCCTTCTCTCCTTTCAGGCTGGGCTCTGTGCAAGCTAAAAGCATGCAAGAGCTGCAGATCCCATTCACCCCCACACGAGCAGGGCCCAGAAGACTCACTGCACGTCTTACCTGCCTCCAGCTCAAGAATCTGAAGAGCTACAGAACTACCAACATTGCAGCTGCCTGAGGCCCAATTCAGAACAGGTCCTGCTGCCCTGCTTACAAAAGAGTGGTCATGATCTGTGCGCTGATCATAGGCAAGCAAGGATGTTAACAGATTAATAAAAGTTATATTTAAAACCAGGTCTGATTTTGATTATTTGTACAAACTCAACTCTCTCCCATCTGCCACTATGTCCACTCTCCAGTTTTAGAAGTTGAACCTCACTGTGACAAAGATTGACTGAATGCTCAAGCAGATGTTGCATTTCTCACCACACTTGTGCTGAGCCCACCAGTGCTTAGGCTTTTGCCCTACCTGTGACAAAGTAAAGGATATCCTGGAACTTTAAAGTGATGGTAGATGTAGCTTGTCTCTAGGGATATACTCTTCTCCCCCTATAGATCCTTGACATTGCTAAGGCAGTAAACAAAATTTTCTGCTGCTTTCTGTGGAAATAAAGAGAAACCTCATTCACTGCTCTCTAAGGTTACACAGGAAATGGCAGCAGTGCAGCACATTTTATAACTATTCATGGGGCTGCTTGCAGAAGAAGCAAGACCCTCTCATTCTGTATATCCTTTGCCCTCTGAAGACAGATAAAGAAATTAATGTAAATCTAGCAATATTTTATTTTTCTCTGAACCCCACAGTAGTTGAAATGTCTGAAAAATGGGGCACATTAAGATGCAGCACCGCATCATCCCAAGAATCCAAGCAAAATGACACTTTCTGCAATGGCAAAGGGCAACTTCCTGGAGAAGTTTTTCCAAGCAGCAGTAAAGTTCTCTCCTACATTGTTCTCATAATTTTCCAAGCAGGTGAAGAACAGCAAAGTTCACTGGAAATGCAGATGCCAGAGTCAGTGGCAGCAACACAAGTAGGCACAGAAGAGCTAAAGTTGACCCTGTGTGAAGTTCTTGACTTTGTTCATGTTGTGATCTACTGCACCAGCTAGAAACTGCACCCAGCCTTCTTCTGATGGTGGACATACATGGCTTGTCCTGCAAAAGTGGAGGAAATTCATTAGGGAAGCCTCCAGGGTGTGTTATACCTATGCATCCACGCAACACGTGGGAATTGTGAAGTGCTGAAAACACACAGCATTAAAAGAGGGCAGCCCTAGCCCCAGAGGGCTTTGAGCAAGGAAAAGCCCACGCCCATGTCTGTAGTCCCAAACCCAAAACTAGGGAACCACTATCATCTCTAGCATCCTTTTCTTACTCCCATTCCTTTGCAGGTAGATAACATCATCATTGTTCCAAAATGCCAGCATCTACTGCCTACAAATGAGTCATATTTGACATGAGGCAGAAAGGTATCGACCTTCATAGCAGAGAATACACACTTATAAAACTGTAGCTCATACTCACTTTGCAATCTCTAAGACTTTCTTTAATACTGAGGCCAACTTAGCAGCCTAGAAAGAAACAAAAGAGAAATAAGGTGAGTCAAGTGTGACGAAAAGTAGGGTTTGAGCAGTACTGGAAAAGAAAGGAATATAGAAATGCCCAAGAGCCATGAATGAATAAAACTGCCACGGATCCTGATGCAGAATGAAGTTATCCATCACTGCCATGCTGGAAGTGTCTCCCAACCTACTGCTGGCTGTGACAGGTGAAAAAAACTGGCTGTTTTTTAAAGCATACATTAAAACACTTTTTTTATAAAAAAGCTAAACCTATTAGAAATTGGTAGCTGATATTAAGGTACAAAGTTACAAGTGACTGGCTTTAATCAAATTTGATATTAAGTAATTCTTTTTTATTGCAAAAAAAGAAAGCCACTGGCCAAAGGCATGAAACCAGGATTAAGAATAAAAAAATTTCAGATATGAGGAGATTTTTACTTAATTTATGATGCAAGGAATGTCTCAAAGTTCAGCCAGGTTGCCAGAGCATTGCCCAGTCAAGTTCTGAGTGTTGCCAAAGATGTAGACTCCACTGCTGCTCTGAGCAGCTTGTTTCAGTGCTTATATAAACTCTTACAGTGAATGTTTCATTTCATAAATAACTATATTTGAGCAAGGCTGCATTACCCATGGAAAAAAAATACATCTGCAGTACACAGGCAGCCACAGACCTCACTTTCCTGAGGTTCTATCACTGGAAATCTCTATGGATTATACTTCAAAGCTGAAGCTTCAAGTCACCAAGCTCTTCCCTGAAGAGCTGCAGATGAAGCACATGTTTCCAGCTGAAGGAAGTTAAGTGTGCAAAAACAAAGGGCACTCTTCATCCCAAAGAAATTATAACTGAGGCAGTCACTATCACCAACCTCTCCCAGACAGTCCCATAAACCCTCCAATCTGATTTCTTCCCATTCCCTACAGCCAGGTCACTGTCCCACATGCAGATACTCAGATAATGAGGTATCAGTACTGCAGATACTCACATTAAGTCGCACAGCCAAGGGGTTCACAGGTGGGTACATGCTCAGTGCCAGCTCATCAACACTAGGCAGAAAAGAGGGGAGTAATGGAAGAAATGTTCACAACTCACAGGTCCTGGTCACCCACCCTGAATGCAAGTCAGGAGCAACAGTGAGATATCAGTTGCACCTATGGGATGCTTCCTACTTCTCAGTCACCCGTGTGTCCCACTCACCATGTGGTCACAGCTCCACCCCAAACTGCAGTGTATGTTCCTCTCCTGACCTACACAGCTCTCAAGAGTTTATGCTGTAATAGTCTTCCCACCACACCTGTATCCACCACCTGCTCGCAACTTCAGTATCATAAAGGTTGTTCCTACTCCTCACCAAAGACCTCAAGAAAGACCAGGACTGCTCTAGAGCAAGAAGCAGCATGGGGAGAGCCCTGCTTACCTTGGACTGATCTCATTAGCAATGTCTGCCAGGTCATCCAGCTGAGCAATCTGCTCTGGAGAATCAGCTTTGCCATGGGCCTTCACTGCAGCCAAGACCTTCTTCAGGCAAGCTTTAGAAGCCTTCATTAATCCCATGCAGGAGCTGAGCAGCTGCCGGTCAGCCTCTGACCAATATGTGTCTCTATTGCCCCGAAAGCCCAGCTCTTCATCTTCCATGATGTCCCCATAGGGATCCTGCCCTTCCACCAGTGCCTGAGAACACAGAGACACTGAAAACCCAGAGCCTAACATCAATTCCAGCAATACTCAGCAGGAAAGGGAGAGCATAATCTAGACATCCTATAAATAATTGATGGAGGAATCTCAGTTGGTTAATCCTAAAACTACTGGATTAAGAAAAACTAATCTACCACTCTAATAGTGCAAACAGCAAGAACCTGGTGAATACTGGCATTCTTACATGACCCTAAATTGCCTCCCCCCTCCCCCATAAAGAACATGGCTTTATGGAAATCTTACACAAAGTAAACCAGGCTTGAGAATAAACACTCATTAAAATCCATGCATAAAACAATAATCTAGGTCATGTCTGAACAAATTTATATTAAAGCCTGTATGTAAAATAATTCCTGTGTTCCATCACTGAACCACCATAGAGGGTGGGTAGGCACTGGAACAGGCTCCCCAGAGAAGTGGTCACAGCCCAAAATCTGCCAAAGTTCAAGGAGCATTTGGACAACACTCTCAGGCACATGCTGGGATTGTTGGGGTTGTCCTGTGCAGGGTCAGGAGTTGGACTCGATGATCCTTAAGTATCCCTTCCAATTTAGAATATTCTGAGTCTATGAATCCACCACTGCAGGTTCCTCCAAGGTTTAGGGGCTTCCTTACATGTTCCATCTCTTCCACAGCATCCTTGACCACACCTAGACATGCAGCCAGAGCCGACACAACTGCTGCCTGGTTATCTGAAAAAGCAAAAGGATGAAAACTGTGGCACCCCACTGTTTCTGATCAGTTTACAACGACCTTCATCTAGGTTTGCAATCACTGCAGAGCTCAGAGCTGCACTGTTGTCATGCAAAGAATCTGACCTGGTTTCCAAGCTTATACATTTCAAAATCAGTCAAGATTTTGAGTCATTCAGCCTTCACTGTACCAGCTGGAATGCCCTTGCAAAAGCTGTTGATATTCCAAGACAACACATCCTAGTTCTGTTGCTCTGCATTTACAACACTCACCTCGTGGCAGGTTAGACACTTGCTCACAGGCCTCCCACACACCTCCAGTTGATATCAGCTGTTCCTGAGACAAGCTGAAACAAAATAAAACCCCCAAAGTTAGTCAATAACACCACGTTGCTAGACTGAGTTTTAATTTTCTGCACCAAAGATGATGCACCCTAGGAAAAGCTCTGCTGCAAAGGTGTCACTAGTATGCCATGTCTGTGTAAAGCCCTTGCTGCTTCCTAGCAAGGATATTTATAACT
This sequence comes from Vireo altiloquus, assembly GCA_013396875.1. Taxonomy (NCBI): domain Eukaryota; kingdom Metazoa; phylum Chordata; class Aves; order Passeriformes; family Vireonidae; genus Vireo; species Vireo altiloquus. The sequence goes on along the minus strand of VZRF01004001.1, from coordinate 276,345 downwards.
TTTTCTTCCCTTCTTTCCCAAAAATTACCACAAAATGATAGAATCACGCAATTGAAAATTACAACCTCTCCGCTGGGGCATTGAGAATTGTGTCTGTGAGTTGGATCATCCCTTCCACTACTTCAGTGGTAGCATCTCGAACCATCTTCCGAAGAGTTGTACCTGGGTGAGATTGAAAAAGAGCAAAGAAAGTTGTCACAAAGTCACATTGACAGAAAGCAACTGCTGAAGATGAACACACAGACTGCTCTGTTTGTGTGGATACACTGTATAAATGAAGTTACAGCTATTTTGAAGACAGCAAAATGCTTCCCTGTTCTGAAAGAACTCTGGATAAGGAGTTCAACGCTTCATAAATTCCAATACTCAATCAACCACACAATTTCCTACATTATCACTCTCCCACAGACAGAAATCTGCAGCAGTACACAGACAAGTAGTTCACTCATAAACATGTTCAAAGTCTACAGAATAGCTGATAATGGGATAACATTCTAATTAAAACTTGCTGATACCAGATCTCATATTAGGCTCTGAAATACTGGGTTTCTCTATACATGGGTGGTGGAAGAACCACCATCCTATATAGTGGTGAGTACCTTGCTGTCCCTGTCTCACCTTGGCCCTTGGGGAGCCAGTAGTACACAGTGGCAACTGCGAGAATGGCATTTTGGACATCCTCACTCAGCTTCTGGCAATCCTGAAAATGGAGAGGCAAAAGGATCACCCATGAGTAGCACACAGCTGCACAACATTTAGAAAGCCTCACAAGCAATCACTGGCTTTCAGACTGCTTTGAGAGGAGGGAAGAATAACAATGACCAATCTGCTTGAGAAACAAATACAGCATGAATAGAAGGCACAGCAAGCAAGTTGTATGCATCTTAACCTGCCTCATGATTTAGTAACAAAACACTCCCTGGTGTGGTGGTCATACATCAGAAAGGAAAAAGTAACTTAGATCATCATTCTGAACTGGAGGCCTCTTTTTCTTTTCTCTCCTCCAAACACCTGTATGATAAACTTCTCTCAATTAAAGGAAAAAAAATAGCATATTCTTTGTTAGATCTAAGGTCTGTATTTTCCAGTATTCTGTCTCTACCAGCAACCGGCTGTAGCTATTAAAGAATATAAGAATACTTCTGTTTAGTATGTCTCCCTATCTTACAGAAATTAGTAATGGGTAGTTCTTGGATTAATACACTCTATATACACAGGCCATTTAGTCAAGTGAACCAAGAAATACCTGAAGCTTGTCACACACCCTGCAATTTCACAGTCTGTCGAGGCTTTCTCTCACCTCTGCAGAAGGCAGTGGAGGCCTTGAGAACGCCAGACTCAGCTTTGTAGCTTCCTGTGATGCTACTTGGAATGTCTGACCTAAAAAAAATCCAATGGGAGCAAAAGAAGAGAAAGTAACTCAGGTAAAAAATAAAAGAACAGAGCAGCTCGTTAAGCAGCAGCTCTGATGCTTCTACTTGCTTACCATTACATCCAAGCCATATAAACACATAACCTAAATCCTACTACAAAGCAAAACTCCTTGGTACATTCGTGCTATGCATGTTGTTTGTGCCCTGTGTCTGCTTTTTCTCAGAATTTTTTTTTAACTTGGCTGGTGGTGATAACCAGAACCCCAGTCTGCATCCTCATTCACGACCCCTTCACCAGGATGTGCCAGGAGGCTTTAACAAAGACCTTTATAAATCTTGTATCAACAGTTCAATATCGGCCGCTGCTTTGCCACACCTTGGAGTGTTTGGTGACCAGAGTTAGGGCAGTTAGGCACTGGAATAGATTGGTCTTGGAGGCGGTGGAGTCACCAACCCTGGGGATGTTTAAGAGGCTGGATCTGGCACTGATGTGGTTTCGGGGTTACAGAGGTAGCGCTGGGTTAACGGCTGGACTTGATGATCATAAAAATCTCTTCCAACCGTGACGATTCCGTGACTCCCTGAGTGGAGGGCACGTCCCACACCTGGAGACCCACCAGGGACAGCAGCCCCGCCCCGCCCCGGCCCCGCGAGTACCCGGCCCCGGCCGGCCCGGCCGCTCCCCGCCCGTACCTAGCGCGTCCCAGAAGCGCGGCAGCTCGAACGGCTCTCGGCCCTCGCCCGGCTCTCCCTCTGCAACGGCACAGACAGAGCTCAGCCCGCGGGGAGCCGGCCCGGCTCGCCCCGACCCCCACCCAGCCCCGGCCCACACCTCGCAGCCGCGCCAGCACAGCCCGCAGCGCCCCGCGCACGTCCCGCAGCGGCTCCCGCGCCTCCATCGCTGCG
>VZRF01004001.1:260193-273980 GCA_013396875.1 Vireo altiloquus | reverse complement strand
CACCCGCAGCCCCGCCCTTCCCCACAGAGGCAGGCCCACACCACCCTACAAGAGGTAGCCCAGCCCCACAGAGACCACACAGCCCAGTTCTCAGCCATACACACTTTATTAACTGAGCAAGCAAACGGGTAAAACTGTAAAAACAGGGACTGTTCCCCTGTGCGCGCGTCTGTGATAAGAAGCGATGCTCACACCCCCTCCTACATCAGCCGGCGGAGGTCCTCGAAGTTGAGCATGTTGTTGGCTACATCGGACCAGGCCGCGTGGGTTGCCCCATCCATCTCCGGGGCCAGGCTGTTGCTGCTCTCCAGAGTGTGGTTCGTGCCGCCGATGACTTCATGGCATTCAGGGCATGTACTCCTCTGCATTGCCCCCCCACACTCCCCAATTACATAGATATGTCCATTTTTGCACTTGAACCAGTGGCCACGGGGACAGCCAATAGCACTGACAATCTCCACCCGCTCAGCTTCAGAAATCCCCAGCCCTGACATGGGCAAGCCAGCATTGATCTTCTTCAGGTGATCCTTCACTGCAGCCTCATCCTCCTCTGTGAATTTCTTTGTCCCTTCCAGGATCTTACGTGCACTGTTAATCTCTTCTGCAATGCCTGCAGATATCATCCTACTTGCTTTGCACCTTGCCAAGAGGCTCAGCAAATAAGTCAGTCTCTGGATCTCGGACTGCAGGTCATCAAGCTCCTGCCCTGTAAAACTGATACGTTCCTTATCCAGCCATTCCTGGACTTCATTCAGCCTCTTTTTCAGCCCTTCCCTTTCATTCTCATCAATTTTGTTCATAGAATGAGTTAGGTCTGCTACACGTTTGTAGAAATTAAGCAGATTCTCAATTAGTCCGATACTCTTTGTGGAGAGAGCAGAAGCTTTTAGTTTATCTTCCAGCATCATGTACTTAGAGAATAGACAGTCCCTCAGAACACCACTCTGTACCAGTGCAGCCTGCAGTCTCTGTCTGTTAGACTCAATTTCCTGTGCTGGGCCTTGGATTTTCTGTTTCACCTGTTCAATCTCCTCCACCTGTCTTTTCACACTGGTGCCATATCTCAAACTCTTTCTGATGGGTGTCTGACACAAAGGGCATACCTTCAGTTTGACAACATCATCATCTCCATCCATATAATGGTCAAGGCCTTGCGACTCAAAGACATGGCCACAGTCTTCAAGCTGTACAAATCGAGCATCTGGGTCATCCTCAAAGCCAAAAAAGATCTGAGTGAGTTCCTTGTGGTCACAAACAAGGCACTTCTTTGGGCAGGGCTCTCCACACAATCCAACACAGGGATGACCACAGGGCAGCATCTTAGCACAGGGAACATTGCAGCGAGGCCTGTTGCATGGCTCAGAGCAAAGGTTGGTACACTGGTAGTGCTGGCACTGCCATTCACATGGCTCAGCACAAGGAACACAGCTTTCCCAACATTTCTTTTTGCACTTACTGTGAATACAATAGTTCTGACATGCCTTCTGACAAGGAGGACATTCTGTAGTACAAGGCTCTTGACACGTGTGGGAGCAGATCAAGACACGCTTGCATGGCCTGGTACATGCCTTATGAAATCTTCCTCCAAAGCAAGTATGGCAGGAACCTGAACATACATGACCACATGCCAGTGTGACAGAGCACTTACTTCTGCATTTCACAGTCTCCTCACGTCCCATCCTAGTCATCCAGCATGCAACTTTCTGCTCATGGCCACATTTCAGCGTGGCTGTAACTTGTTCAGGACATAACGTTGTGCATATCTGCCCACAGGAATCCTTGCATGTGTGTCCACAGTTTAGTATCTTCCGGCAAGGTTCTAGGCACTTAAATTCCCTCTCTGGAATATGGCAAGGCACCATCTGCTTGTGGCCACACTTAGAAATAGTTTTCTCTACCTTCACCATACATTTTCCACAGGGCTCATAACATGCCTTTGGGCAGCGGTGCCCATCTGCACAAAGCACCTTTTGACAAGGCTTCAGGCACTGGTACTTTTTGTGCTCCGGATCATATGGGTGACATGCCCTTGCACAAACATGTCCACAACTCAACCTAAACTCACAGGGACGACTACAGCCTCCCTCTGGGACTCTATTGAAATCTTCACCTGTAGATACCTGTGTCTTAGTTTCGGGGTGGTTTTGACAGCAAAGCTCCAATGACTGGCCAATGTGACCGTTCTCGCCAAGGGTTTGAATGATCTTGTTCCAGAGAGGAACCTTGCCAAGCATTTTCATGTTTCCGATACAATAGAGCCCTTTCCTAGCCCTCGATAATGCCACACATATCCGATTAGGGATCTTCAAGAAGCCACATCTCTCCTCTTTGTTGCTCCGCACCAGTGACAGCAGAATAATATCATTCTCTTCTCCCTGGTACTTATCTACTACATGAACCTTCACACCTTCAAAGATCTTCACTGGCATGAGTTTACGCAGACAGAAGAACTGTCCAGTATAGGTAGTGAGAATGGTGATCTGAGAAGGTTCATAGCCCTGACACAGGAAGTATCTGCACAGTTCCACTACAAAGTGGGCCTCATGTGGGTTCTGGTGGCTTTTCCCTTCCTGGATCTCTTGCTCAGGAACCTCATGTTCCACAAAGAAGATGTTAGTTGAGATGCCCTGAAACAAGAGGAAGGATGTCAGAAAGAGAATTCTAGTTTTTGTTGCCCCAGCCTGTTTCCATGTCCCTGATTATCCCTTCACCGGACTTTTAAGTAGATGACTACAGTATGCAGTTACTGTGTACTTAGGTGATTTCCTCTTAGATTTTCATAGGTTATTAATCAAATTTCCTTTTCAGCTTATTGGTACCATTTTAGTATCCTAATATGAAATCAGTTCCTGTGGGTGATTTTATTCCCTATATTTCCAGAGGTGTTTCTACTATACATTTCCAGGTTATACAAGAGAAGATGAAGTGTTAGTAACATTTCTCAAAGCATATTCATAGTGTGAACAATGAATTGTTTTGGCCCTGTTGGAAAAAGATATTAAGTTACCAGTGCACAAGGCTTAGCACTTGCCTAAAACATGCTTCCTGTGTTGCTGCAATAAAAAAAAAAAAGCAGCAAGGAAGATTTCTTTTTCACCAGAAAAACTAGGAATGCTAGCACCAGTTCATGGTGTGTATAGTTGACCGCTCATTTGTGTAAAAGTTTTATTTGTCTTGAGTTAGCAGGGACTTGTATTTTTTTTTTTTTTGCCTATTAACTGGAATTATTCTACCCATAAGAAATTATTGTTCTGGCTGCCAATACCCTTGCTGCAATTTTAAAAGGAAAGAACAGGTTTTGTAGATCAAACACAGATCTCTGGTTTTCCAAGGTGTTCATAGTGGCATAGTATCCAGTGGAGTAGAATTTAATTCAGTCATCACCTATCTTGGTCATTGTACTAGATGGGAAGATTAACTTTTGATGCCTTTTAGTATCTCAAGTTTGTTTTAAAGCCAGATGGAACCATAAGATTCTCCAGAATAGCTTATTGTAGGAGAAATGGGATAAAATTTTGTGGTCTCCCAAGTTGTTGTGTGTTTTAGGTGGTATTTTTGTTGTTTGTTGGGGTTTTGTTTGGTCGGATTTTGGAGGGGGTTTATTTGGGTTTCTAATTTATTTAACTAAATCATCTTCAACAACTTGATCAGGATTTCAAGACATCAAAAGAGGGCCTGCCACTTTCCCAGATAGCTTATTCTAATAATTATATCTTCACTATTAATTTTCTCTTGTCTGACTTCAGCATTCTGCTATAGTTTTCAGTATGCTTCCCTCATCCAACTAAAGAACTTTTAACTAACTAGTACTGGTTTTTTATGAAGACAGATTTACATAGGCTAAGATACTGTAATGCTGTTTCTGTAACTGCCTCCAGTCTTTCTCACAGGGTATTCAGTGGCTCGTGACTCAGAGATCCAAGGCCATCAGTGTAAAAGTGTAACGTTGGCTCAGACTTCTGGGAAAACAGTACAGTTGTGACAGAGAGCTGTGAGCGAGTCTGCAAAAATGGGCTATGCAAGATATGCAAGGGCAAATTACAGACAGAGAGATGATTGTTAATAGTTCGAAGATGCAAGAAAAGCACCAACACAGAGATACATGAAGTGCTGATTACGGTGAGGAAATACAAATCAGAAAACAGGGAGTGAGAGTTAAGATGGAAACTCAGTGCCATTAAGGGAGAAGCAAAGACTGACGCTTTTGACTGATACCCAAGGCAAGCATTCTAATAACTTACTAAATTCTGGCTGCTTATTGTACATGTTATAATAAGTGATTACTTTATACCTGTAAGGTGCATAGATTTTCTTTGCATATGTTGTTTATTGGCAAAATGCCCAAACAGAGAACCCAAGGAAAAAGGGTTCCAGTAATCCAGTCACCTATCTTATGATGGAGTTTCACATATTATGCTTTAAGTCTTTCATTTAAGATTTCTTCCTAGCTTTCAAACTCCTACAATTCATTCGTTCCCCCTTCCATTTCTTACTATTCTTTTAAAGTCATTGGTATTGCATCCTTTTCCAGTGTCCACCATCACTGATGCCAGAAGAACTACAGATTACTTGCCTAATTCTATATCACACAATTCCTTGATTCTGGTATGAATTTCAATAACTGAATTTTACCTAAGTGTTTGAAATCCTTGAACGTTGTATTTTACAGAAACTCATTTAGCTAGCAACAGGGGACAAAAGCAAAACTCACTTTTATATTCTCATATTCCAGGACAGAGGGATGGTTCTCCAGCTTCTGGTATATATGAGGACTGATAAGCTGGGCAATTTCAGGGCGCATGCGATGCTGAAACACAAAATAGTTTTATCAGCCTTGAGGAAGGAGCACCATATTTCCCTGCCAATAATCTGTTGCTCAACTGAACAGACTGTGGCTGAATACAGACAAGAAAGACTTTTTAGTAAGAGATAAGAATGGAGCACTTCCCAATCCCCGCTCTCCCCCACCCTGTTGCTGACACCCTCAACAACTACAGGAGTGGTAGTAGCAGAGTATCTTCAAGAAAATCACTTGGTAACGTTGTTGTACAAGAATGCTGGTTACAGTGCAAATCTCAACACACTTATAGATAACAAAAGCCAGCGCTTCACTCTAACTACTAGAGCTCTTTCAGGTGCCTTTAATATAAGACTTCCCTGGGCACCAAGGTAGATGATTACAGCAATTTAGCAGGAAGCAGCCTGAGAAGAATTGTGCTGTCTCATTCTGCAAAGTTCTCGAAGTTTCAGTTGCCACAATAAAGCATGAGAACCACAGTCTTGTGGACAATATCACTAAATAACTGAAAATACACTGGAACTCTATGTCAGTTTGACCTACTGCTCAGAAGTTAGACAGCATATTCTTTTCTTTTAGCCTGCTCTTACAGTAGAAATATAAACTTAAGTGTATTACAAACTTAAAACAACCTAAATACAAATGCCATGTAGTTTTTTACAGCTCTTCCTTACTTGGTACTTCAGACAGACAAAAGGGAAATCCACTTTGATCAGACGTTCAAAGAGAGAGACTTCGAGGTTGAAGTTCTTGGCCAGGTCATATACATTTGCACTAGGCTGCAACTGAAAGAGAAGGGATAGGAGGTCCTTGTTTTAGCACTTTTCCTATGCATTAGTAGGATTTTTCACTCTCATTTTCTGTGACTGGTCCCCCACTGAAAGGCCAGAGACTGGATTCTTGCAGAAGTGCTAAATATCAAAGCTAGATACAGTCACAATCAAAGCACATATAAAATTGTATCAGTTAAACTGATAGTAATTGTATCAGTTAAACCAGTCCCACAGAAGCTCTTCTTTAAAACTACAGGAGACGGGATCCGTGGTAGCTGTGGAAGCTGGGGAGAAACAAGCCTTGGCAATTTTCCCACACAGTGTTTGTTTAGATGTTCTTATTCATTAACACAGCAGATAGAGATGTTAGTCATGAAAGTTACCTGCTGGTGATCTCCAATGAGGATGAGGTGCTGGCAATCTTTACTCAGAGTAGTAATGGTGTGAGCCTCAAGCACCTCTGCTGCCTCTTCTACAATGACAATTTGCGGCCTTACGTACTGCAAGATCCGTCGGTATTTGGCAGCACCTGAGCAAGGACAGAAGATAAACCTTAGGATATAACTACATTCAAGCAGTAAGATAAGAGTTTCCACAGAGAGGAGTAGGCTCTGTCTCAGAAGAGACAGGGTTTTTTTTCAAGATTCCCCATTTCAACACTCAGCTTTTTGAATTTTAAAACATCACCATACCAGGGATGGCTTCTATATGAAGAGTTATTAAGGAAGGCAGGTGGGGATTAGTCCTATGCCTGCCTTGGTCCTTTCTCAATGCTCTCTTCAGACAAAAGATACAGTCAATACATTATTCTACGCATATAAATTGTCTCTCCAAAAGGACATTCTACAACGACCTTGACACTACCATCTCCAGAAGGTGCTGTGGGAATAGCAATAAAGTAGTGCAGTTCCGTTAGAAGAATGCTGCTCAAGACAGAGGGAGTGCAAAAGAACACAGGAGCTGCTCATGCCACTAATTAACAACTCTCACAACAGCCTCATGTGCAAAGGGAGTCAGAGATTAAAAAGGCTCCAGACTACTGCAGAGCCTGACCCAGGATGTGAAACAGGACATAATAGTGATCTTTCAGCAAAAAGGTTCTTTAAACATGATTGGAAGCAATACAATACTGGTTTGCTTCCCAACTGCTCTGCACCTGTAGTTGTCATCCCCACAATTATGGCCTCATTGAGAATGCAGAGATCTTGCTCCAGCTTCACTTCTTCCAGTCTTTCTGCTGCTGCCTGATATCGCTGTTCATGCTCCAGAATGTCCTCTCGAATTAAACTCTGGTAATTCTTCAGCCAAAGCCTGGGAAGAAAGTGCCATTATCATACACTGCAAGGAAAACAGGATGGTGATCCACAAGTTCTGACTGGATTCAGTTCAAAACTTTGCCCGTGTCTTTTGGGCAACAGATTATTACCATCTGTACTTAGTCCTGAACATGTACAAATGCAGGGGATGACATTGCTTCTCATGCAGTACAAGGAAGGTAAGAACAAGCATGTTCAAACAAGAAGCTGAACAGATATAGGCAGAAACATCATGGCTTGACACAGTTTGCAAACTGCAATGATCCTAGGAAACACTTGCCAGACAGGCTCTGCAAAATAGGTTTGTCACCTGTAAAGCCTCCAGCGGGAGCTCAGGTCAAGTTGCCACACATCCTGAATAGCATTGGCCTCTAACTCTGTCATTGTGCTCGTTTTACAGAGCTCAGCCTTCACCTTCTGCTTAATTTTCCTCTTCTGGCCAGGAGTTATCTGAAAAAGAAAAAAAGCAACCCCAAAGCAGTTACAGCACAAAGATTCTTTCATTCTTTTGTATTAGCATCCCCATGTTATTCTTTACATAGATAGTCATGCTAATGCATGCAGTTACCTCCCACTGCATGGTCTCCTGTAGCAGCTGAGCTGTTCCTTCTTCCTCATCGAGCTTCATAGCCGACATGGCACTGGCTGCCCCATGAACAGTGCTGTCATCTTCCTCCTTCCTCTTCCAAGGGCTTGTTATATTTTCATCCTCAATCACTCTCTCAGCTTCAATCAGGTCAGCCATCTCTGGGATCTCCAAAAGCTCCTCTTCTGTTTCATCTTCCCCCTCCTCCTCTCTTTCCTGCTGACCACCTATGAGAGTCGCCAGTCACATGCAGTAAGCCACAGCTACTCTATCAGTGCAGCAGTCAGATCACTATGTGGAAATTAGCGTTAATCTTCTTTCCACTCCCTCACAGTATCGCACATCATTATGTGCTTGTTAAGTAGCAGTGTCTCTTTTCTGGCACACATACACCGCCTAGGTAAACACGCTTGTAGAGGATGTGTAGGGGGTGGGTGTCTTTTTGGTGTTTGTTTTTTTTTGTTTTGTTTGTTTTACCTGGATTTTCAGCCCATATATTCTCTGCAGCATTCTGGGCGAAAGCAGATGCACCAACTCCCAGCCACTCCAGAATCAATGACTTTAGTGAACCAGTGTAGTATAACTCAGAGTCCTCCTAATACAGGGAAAGTAAAATCAGCCAGGCCTATTGCACTTCAGAGTCTTAGGATGATGCCAAGGCAGCACCTTACAGCAGTGGCCACTAGGACAAGTCCCCCCAAGAGACCCTCCAGAGCCAGAAAGTCCAAGCAGCCCCAGATCTTCAGAAAGGGCACCCCTCCTCCCCTTCACTTAAGAGGCTTTTATTTGGGTACTTGCATTTTTGTGCTGCTAAAGATCACTTTGAATCTCTGCAGTTTAAAGGAGCAAAATTGAAAGCCCCTGCTTACCCCAGCCTGTCTAGACTACTGTCATTTGGCACAGCTTGCTCTTCATTCCCTTACTTTCTCAGTAACCAAATGACACTAATGATGCTAAAAAGGTGTGTGCTGGGGAACCTCAGACCCATGAGCAGAACGGATAGTAAGCATGCACTGGGACCTCCTGACTCAGGAGAAAGGGACCTCTCTTACCAGAGGCGCTTTCAGGCTGGCCCAGTGCTGGGGTGCCATGTGAGGTTTCAAGTAGCACTCAGGCAGAACTGTGTAGGTCGTGTGTTCCAACTGCTCCGCTTTTTCACGGAGTTCTCGCTCAATCTCTTCCATCTCAGTCGTTATCTACTCATAACAAAGAGAAGGGAGGCAGCGTCACACGAAGAGAAACAAAGCTCACTAACAGCAGGACAAAAAACTGACAGAATAATTAAGAGGCCAAATTTAGCGTAAAACAAGGTGAAAGGCCAGGTGTGGGGGAGGTTTATTATCTCCTCCAATGCACAGGCCACCCAGTCCCAGCATCGCCAGGGAGGTCTACACATACATTTGCATAGTCTCTGGGGAGGTAGTCTGGGAAGTCAAATCTGCAGGTAAGCTTCCTCAGCTCCTTCAAGGTGAATCTGTGCAGGACTGCACTGTTACTCCTGCCCCCAATACGCACTATCCCATCTCTTTGAAATGAATATATTCCTGTGAATGAAAGAGAAATATTAGAACCAAAGGGCCAAGCCCAGTTTTCAGCAGTATAACAAGAGGTAGGAAAAACATCCTTTGACTGCAAATCCTACAGTGGTTTGCTCTGAGTGAAGTTTTTTTAATCTATATCAATGGGGCTAGAGTCACTACAAATAATCAAACCAAAATGCAGGTTATCATGCCATACGATGAGCAGAGTAAGAGTTATAGTGTAGTTTTTAATTACAGGTTCTAATAACAGGTTGTCCAGAGAATCTGAGGATGCATTATTCCTTGAAGTGTTCAAAAGCCAGGCTAGACAGTGCTTGGAGCAACCTGGTCTAGTGGAAGGTGCCCCTGTCCACGGCAGGTGGGTTGGAACTAGATGACTTTTAAGGTCCTTCTAACCCAAACCATTCTATGATTCTACGATTCTACCTCCATCCAGCTTGAAGGTACTCTTACCTTCTAAGAACTGATCCAGTGCATGGTTAGTGTAGCAGACTATAAGGATGGGACGCTTCTGGTAACCTCTTTGCCACACCTGCTCATTAGCCAAGAGAGCCTGAACAATCTTCAAACCCACATATGTCTTCCCTGCAAAACAAGCTCAGAATCAGAAAAGGGCAATCCTCCCTTTCTGAGTGCCTTGAAACATGTAATTCATCAAAAACAAAGACTTCCTTCTCGGCTGCCAATCCGGTCTGCACCAAGAGAACAGACACCAGGGGTAACTAGCTTGCAAAAGGTTGACAAAGTAGCATGACATTGACTTTCTGGCCTGTAGTTGAGCAAGGCCACAATCTGCAAAAATGTTATTTTTTGGATACTACACCAGACCTGGACATAGGGTTTCCTCTCCCACTGCATCCCGCAGCCCACTCTGACACTGGCACCGTATATAACATCTGGCTGCCCATGAAACATCCACATACTAGTGGAATACAAGCACTGGTGCTTGCTGAGTTCAGGTACCATTTAAAAAAATTACAGTTCATCTTGTAATACTTTATTCACACAATGGTTCATGGCTGAATGCTCCCAATGCTCTAACATTCCATGAAGACATGTCATGCCATGAAGGCAAGTAGGAGAGTGCTGCACAGCAAGAGGGACCATGTTCTCAAAGGTGATTGAAAACTTCTTCACCCCCATACACAAGCACAGCCAAAAGAGTACTTGGTTGCATCTACTTGCAAGTGCAGTCCACTTGCATCTAGGTGGGCAAAGATCAGATGTGGGTATTTGAGAATATTAACTGTCTCCACAGCTCACACTAACTGGGCCACTCAAACATCAATTAGCCACAGGACTAAAGCTTTGGAGACAGTACAACTGGTTTTCTCCGAAGTTAATATCCCTAGATGGGGTCAACGAGAACTTCTTAAATTACAGAGCCTTTAAGCAAGTATTTCTTACCAGTGCCAGGAGGTCCTTGGATAATAGCCAGCTCCTTGGTGAGTGCAAGATTCAATGCCTTCATCTGAGACTCATCTAATCTCAAGGCTTCCATTGAAAGCCATTGATAGGGATCTAGAATGTAGACACTTTTCAAGCTATCAGGGCACTGCTCCTTACGTGAAGCCTTCACCAAGGGTGCAAGGTTGTAGGCAGTATCCTTTCTCAGGTATGCCGGCTCCTTCACCTGTGCATCGCATTCCACTATGTACTTCTGGAATGGGATATCTTCTTCCCGAGTTCTCTGCAACCCTTCTAACACATGCCGATAGGCCTCAAAGTAGGCAGTTGTTTCTACCATGAGGAAAGAGTCTGAGGGTTGAACTTCTGCCAGCAGCATCTGGCTCTCTGCATCAAAACACAGCTCCACAATCCCATCAACAAGTTCTTCAGCTTTACGATTAGAAACAGTGGCAAAAAGGAATGTTTCAAAGTGGTCTTGGGACATGCAGACTAGGGATCCATATAGCAATCGTTTAGAATTCTGCCACTGTACAAACCTCAATGGTTTTGTGTCAAACTGGACCTTGTAAACAATACCAGTTGTGGCACAACGTGGGGCAATAATCCGCGCGTCAAAGTAGATCCTGATATCATCAAATTTTTTCTTTCTCAAATTTCTGTCCTGGAGGTTCTGCAAAACCTCCATGATACCTTCCCTTAAAGGCCTTACAAAGTCTTCTCTCAAAAGACGGAAGTGGGTGTCAAGATAAACACTGGTGTTTTCATATCTTCCAGAAACAAAATTGGGACGTAGAACAGGTTTCTCATAGCCGTGTATCTCATCATACGTTGGATAAATGCTCATGAAACGATAGCTGTTTTCTTGCCCATCTTGAGGCTGCATGAATGTACAGTTATCAGCCCTCAGTGTGCCTTCACGTCTCTTCTCCTGCAGATGCTGCGTGAGCTTCTGGACTTTATTGAGATTCTCCTCTGTCTCTTCTGTGATGTCCACACCAGAAGCTTTCAGGGCATTTATGGATGCTGGCAAGAGTGTCAAGAGAATGGAGATTTTCTGCACAGAGCTGGCTGGGAAAGTACTTATCAGGTGCTGAAGAAGTAAAATGATGTTGCTGATATGCTCAGGGTACCTATGGCGTACAGCAGGAACTGCTTCTGTTACCATGTCAGACACATACTGTGGCAGACAGATCTTGAGAAAGTTGGACTCCTTCACAACTCCAAGAATGTCTTGGACACTCTGTCTATCCATTTGGGAACTGCATGCTTTTTGAAGCACCCGGCAAATGAGCTGAACAAAATTGTGGTTCATAGTTGTTTGGGAAAGAAGTTCCTTCAACCCCGAATCGGAAGCAAGTATGATGACAACTTCTGAGGGGTCTTTCTCGAGGAGACTTTCTAGGAATTTATAGCCAATCCTTCTGGCTTGCCGAGGCTGCTCACCATGGTGGGCACCACCTGGCATAGCATTCTGGTAGAAATGAGGATTCCCTCGAGGTCGCGTCCTCCATCTGCTACCTTCATTTTCCCACCCACCCCTCAGCCCTCTCCCTCTAGCTCCTCCCTGAGCTTGTCCACCTTGATACCTCCTTCCCCTGCCTCCACTTTCTTGCTCATTCCAGGGTCCTCTGGTCTTCTCACGGGCTTGTCCAAGCTGACACATCCTTCCCCTATATGCACTTTCTTGCTCATTCCAGGGTCCTCTGCCCTTCTCATATGTTTGCCCACCTTGATACCTCATTCTCCTTCCCTCATTCTCCCGTTTAGTACAGAATCCTGTGGCTCCACTGTTGGCTTGTTCACCTTGGATTCTTAGTTTAATCTTACTTGATTGAGGAGCCTTTGAAATTCGACTGCCCAATCTCTCTTCTCTTTGCCCAAGCAGAAGAGTAGAATTACTGTCTTGGAGGTTTTCCCCTAACTGAAGTGCCTGGCCTGGTACATTATTTGTTCTGTTTCTGCCTCTTCCCATAAAGCCAGTGTCCAAATGTAGCGCATGCCCTTAAAAAAAAAAAAAAAAAAAAAAAAGACGCTCCTTAATTATAAATCAACCACATTAACATGCCTCCCAACAAACATGAATGAGCATTTTGACCTGATAGTCAGTATATTTTGAGCATTTGACATCAAATTTAAAAAATTATTCTATTTGCACACAGACTTCCAAATTTGCACCCCTTTTTCTAACTGCTAAAGAGAGTGCAATGCTTAGAGTTCACTTGAGCTACGAAGACACTAAAAACCAAAACTTTTCTCCACAGAATTGAAAGCAGAAATAAGAAGGTGAAAGATGAAGTTTCCAGCACAGGACAGCATTTCCTGGGGAGTTAGTCATTAGTGAAATAACCACAAAAGACGTCACAGCTGACTTGAACTGGCTGTAAAGATCACACCCAAACATGGAGCTTCTGGTCAAAGTGCAGCCTCTCGGAGCAGCCGGAAAGCACAGCCGATAGAGCCCTTATCAGCCCTCCCACAGGGCGCTTAGGGAAGCATCCCAAAGCAGACCGCATTTTCTACCTGAAAACATTTTCTAGCTGGAACAAACAGCAAGAGGCTGCTGCGACACATCATCGCATCATGGCCCCAAATAGACTCCAAGGGCAAATAAGGAAGTGCTGAAACTCAGCCTTAAGAGAAAATTTCGCTGTACACAGGCAGTAGCGTAGCGGATCCCCCTGTACCAGCACCATCCCCAGCTCTCCTGCCCTGCATTCCCGGGGGACCCTCACCTCTCGCTCCACCTCGGGGGTTTCGGGCGTGAGGCTCCTGCCCAAGACCCTCCATCGCCCGGCCGGGGACTGCTCCGGGTCTGTTGCTGCTCTCCAGGGCGAGGGCAGCTCTGGGCGCTGGGGACCGAGGCGCTCCTGCCGCCGAGCACGGGCGATGCTGCGCTGCGCTCCCCGCACCGCCCGGCAGCCGCCGGCTCTGCCCCGACACACACCCGCGCTTCCCTTCCAGTTCTCCGGAAAGTTTCACTTTCCAGTTCCCCGCAAGTCCCGCCCGGTGGGCAGAGCTCCCGCTCCCGTACAGCTCGTAACCGGCGGGCAGTGCCCCTGAAACAGAGCTTCTCCTTCTCTCTCCGGCTTCCGCGCGAAGGGGAAGCGAAGAGAAGGAGAAGGGAAGCGCAAAGGATGGGAAGCACACCCGACCACCGCCCGTCCGGCCCTAGCACGGCACTTTCAGTTTCCTTTCCCGGCGTTGCCGAGCAGGGGCAACCGCGGCTCCGCCCCCCGCACGGCCCCGCCCCCAGAACGGCACCGCCCCCCGCACGGCACCGCCCCCCGCATGGCACCGCCCCCCGCACGGCACCGCCCCCGCACGGCACCGCCCACCCACACGGCCCCGCCCCCAGCCCGGCCC
>VZRF01004001.1:230746-249704 GCA_013396875.1 Vireo altiloquus | reverse complement strand
CGCACCGCTCCCGCTGCCCCCGGAGGGGCCGTGCCCGGGCCGAGCAGCCCCCGAGAAAGGCGAGGCCGGTGTTCCCTCGGGAGCTGAGGCATAGCACGGACAGTGCTTGGCAAAAAAATTATTGTTTAATGCCATAAACTAGTTTGGGCCAAGCTTCAGGAGTTGCCGGGAGCTTTGAGGTTACGTGACTGATTAATAAAGCAGTTTTCTTTTTGCCTGTTGCTATCAGTTTCTGTCTTTGACAAGAGATGGTCTCTTTCGTACTGTGTTGATAAATGCATGACCAGGGCCCATAGGCTTGGTGCTTTACAGCCAAAGTGCAGCCATGGAAGGCCTTTGGAGGAATGTAGGATTCCAGAGGCAGGGAATCGGAGCCATTTGTATTTCTGGTTTATCTAGAGAGGGATGTTTCTCATTGCTTGTTTTGTGAGGTAACATTGAAAACTGCATAGCCCTCGGGTTGGGCTCTGTAATCTCCCACCCTTTTGTGCTGCTTGGCCAAGGAATGTGTCTTCTCTGCCCACCTGTCCCGTTAGTCCCTGTGCTAACGTCACTTCCAACTTTAGCTGGGCCAGTTGGTACCACCTGGGGACTTGCTGAGGACTGCCAAGGCTGTTTTGTTGCATCTACAGGTTTCAGAAGCTGCAGCTATTTGCTTGCTGACTGGGGGATTCTACGAGGCAGCTTTTCTTTTTCAGGGAATGTTCTTTCATCCTCCTCATTTTCATTCTGTGTGCAGCACACTTTGTTCTCTATCTGCAATGAAAAGAAGATTGAGTTTGTGAATAGGGAAATTCCGCTCAAAATACTCCAGTTGTTTTAGCTTGCAGCTTCTCAGAAGTCTTTTGAATAGTGTGTTTTTAGTGGTTCTGCTGATTTTTCCTTGCCCTACAGCTACCCCTGCACCACTGCTTTGTATGACGGATCTCACTCTGCAGAAGCAGACTGAATTAATTTTTGATGGATTTTAGCCTGGTTTCTGTCTCCCTGTACAAAACTGTGAGAAATTGTTTACATGTTTTTGAGAAGAATGTACTGTGATAGCATGCACATAAGTAACTGACTGATAATCACAATTATGCAACATAGTGGTCTGTGCTTCTGAACAATCATTTTATCAGCTCTGTGACTGTTGCACTGCAAAATATCCATTGTAGAACCAAACATTTTGACACCCCTCTTGTTTGCAGACATGCAGTGAAATCTTTTCAAAGCATGCTTTTGGCAGACAACCTTGTGTTAAGAGGCTGACCTGAAGTACCCTTTTTGTATTTGCAGTCCAGTCTTCCTTGTTCTCTTCTGGAGAGCTGCTTCTGCTGAACCATTGGTCTGTGTTGGTGCTTCAAAGCATTGTTTGACCAAGACTGTTCTAAAAAGTTTCCTACCTTTTTAAATTTTTAATTTCTGCTTCTCTGAATTCTCCTTTAGCCAAGTCACTTTGGTGTTCAAATCTCTGCCTTGGTAGAGATATCTGTGGTGTCCCCTGGTGCTGCTGTGCAAAAAAAAAAAAATAAAATCAGTCTTAAAGCTCTTGTTTCTTTCACTGTATATTTGCTGTGCCTTGAATATTGATTGGAATAAGGAACGTGGTTGCCAGTCATGAGTAGGTGCTCATTTATGGAAGAAATTTGGGGCAGAAGTAAGTGTTAAATATCATGGTGAGTTACTTTGAGTTTGTATGCAGCTGAGAGCATTTTTTGGGGGATATCAAGGTAGTGCAATACAACTTGGTCCCTGTTTTTGGTGGTGAGGATATCAGGGGAGCTGCAGGTAGTGTGTGACCTCTAGATGCTATGTGCCTCTACAGTACTTTTTCGGGGATGAAACAGGACATTTGTATGGTTCTTAGGGACGTGGTTTAGTGGTGGACTTGGCAGCATTAAATTTATGTTTGGACTTCATGATGTAAAGGGTGTTTCCAACCAAATGTTCTATGACTTCTGCAGGATTTCCCCTCATATCAGTGCTTCTCTTTTAATGGGCACTTCCCCTCTCTGAATGAGGCGTGTTCTTTGAGTGGGAAAAGACAAGTTAGAGGTTTGTAAAGGCTTCTACCTCTAGGAATCTGGATATCTTGTTTTTGGCATATAAAGTGCTGTATTTCCTTGTACTTTTCAGTAGCTGCTTGCCACTTGCAATACAGATAAAAGACTATGACTGTACTGCAAGAGGCTGAAGGGAGAAGTGGTAATTAGATACTAATTACTCGTGCATAATTACTCATGGGTAAATTAGTTTAAAAAGTTGCAAATTCAGTTCTTAATACTCAGGGAGTAATCTTTGAGCCTTGCCTCTTCACTGTGTATTTGTTGTGCCTTAAACACTGAATGGATTTAGATGTTTTCTGGTTGTGAATTGGCTCGCTCGTGGGAGAGGTAATTACCCGTTCAGTTGTTACAGGCTGGTTACTGGGGATGTTGTGTGTGTGCTTCTGCACAGGACTGACGTATTTCAGTTTCAGGCCATCATAGCCTTTAATTGCTGGAGAGCAGTGAGTGGAAATCACACACCATTTGGGAACCGCCTGTCTGTTTCTAGATTTAATACATGGAAACCTGTAAATCCTGTGGGTCTGGGGGTGTCATACAAATTGGGCTCTTTGGGGAATACTGGTTGTATATTGGCAATTGCCCTCATTCGTGCCCTGAGTCTGCTGCTTTTCCAAGGCCAGCTAATGTGTGCTGCTTATCTGAAAGGCTGGAGATGTTTTTTTGAATCTAACTTGACTGGCTGGCACTTTTCTGCATTAGATGGGTTTAGTCTTACAGTCATTTTATGAATTTTAAGAAAATACAAGCCATCCTTGTGATTGGTGCTCAAGCAGAAAGAGAAGGCCAGGAGTACTGACGTGTAGCCATCTCTGTGAGTTGGGGTAGGCTTTCCAGAATATCATGAAATTCTGAATGTGGCTGGCCAGGTACTTCCTAAGGGGTGGAGTGGTAGAGTGGACAAAGTCTGGCTGTTGTAGGAGTGCAGAAGGTCATGTAGTCCAATTTTCTGGACACAAATCACTGTGTCTGACAACTGACCAAACCTTGAACACAAGCTTATGCTCTGAAAGGCAAATAAAGGAGTGAAAGGTAGACTTCCAGAGCAAATGCTGAGTTACCTTATTTTCTGTGATGGATGCTCATGTTTCAGATTTAAGGTGTTACAGGAAGGAAATAGGATAAAGCTAGCTGCTGCTGCTTTGCCTAAGAGTCTGTTTGGGTATCCTGAGTTGATCAAATTATCTAAGATATTTGGATGGGGCATCAGTAAACACCAGCCCATGGGAGGGAGGCGACCTGGGCAGTCCATTCCAGCTCCCTACTGCAGACAGCAGCTGAGCCTAGGGAGCTGCTGCTTTAGCAGTCCTGCAGACTGAGCTGCCAGTACAGATGGTGGGTGGCAGAAGGGGCTTTGCTGTTCAGTGACCCTCCTTCTTGTGAGTGCCTCAGCAAGTTCTCAGAAGTATTTCTCAGGTGATGAGGCTGTCACAACATGCTGCTTTTGTGAGGCCTTGATCTCTGGTAATACTGGATGTTTTGTCCCTGTCAGGCCCAGGACAAACCATAAGGCTGATCTTGGGTGTTTTGAAGCTTGGTGTTAGATCCAGTGTAGCAAGTGAAATAGTTTTCAGAGATGTTTACTATCCTTTCTCTTAACAGGTGTGGAGGTGTATGCTGTTGTAAAGGCACCTGGAAGAGTCTGGAGCAATGCCACCACCTTCAGATATTGTGAAAGTGGCAGTTGAGTGGCCAGGAGCCAATGCCCAGCTGCTGGAAATAGATCAGGTGAGACCTGGTAACCAGATGGGGGAGGAAAGGCACCCCAGCACTGATACTGGAATGTGGGAAGCATAGAAATGGGCAGTATTCCTTTCTGGTTGAGAGGAACACGGCTACTGAGGACTCTCTTTCTGTTCTAGAAAAGGCCTCTTGCATCCATCATCAAGGAGGTCTGTGATGGGTGAGTAGTTCTCTGGGAACCCTTGTGGAGAAAGTCTGTCCTGCTGACAAATCTTGCTGGGTTACTGTGGAAGTCTGCTGCTTGTAAATGTGCTGCTAGCATAGTCCATGCTGCCTGCTGCCAGTTTTGGCCGTGGAATGGGCTGGGGTTTCAATTGTGAAGAAAAGGATCTCCTGTAAAACGGGGGCCTTCCATTTTTATTCCAATTATAAATGTGTGCATTTGTATGCCCCAGGGTCAGTTTCTCTGAAGATTTGCCCATTCTGCTGTTCTTGAAGCGCAGGCCTGTTCAGATGTTCCGCAGAGTTGATTTAGAGTAGGCTGAAGTCCCACATTGTCCTCAAGAGGAGTTTTCTCTCCTCTTCGGGAGACCTAATTTTACCTGCTAAAGCTTTGCTTGAAAGTTCTTTTGCACCTTCCTGGGATCAAGCTCCGTTTCCTAATTGAGTGCTAGAAGAAAGAGGAGGAAGAAGCTTAATGTATTCTTCTTTTTCCTCTGCCAGGTGGTCATTGCCAAACCCTGAGTACTACACGCTGCGTTATGCTGATGGTCCTCAGCTGTACATCACAGAGCAGGTCAGTGAGAGAGGCAGCAGGTTGCTGATATCCTGGGTGAGAATCTGGAATGTCTAGGGCTAGAGTCATGGAACAGTACTGGCACTAATCCTTGAGTAGCAGCATCTCTGCTCTGAGCAAGACTCAGACTCAAATGGTGCCATTCAACCAAGGAGCTTTGCACTGCTCCCCTTGCATGCCTGTAGGTTTGGACACTCAGGCACTCAAGTTTGGTTCCCTCAGTAGGGTTGTGTGGCATAGGAGCCCCTTTACTTGTGCGTATAGATGTGCACTGTAGATCCAGTTGGGTTCTTTCCCCCCTACTTTTTCACAGTTTAAGTCTGTGTTTTCTTTCAGACTCGCTGTGACATCAAGAATGGAACTATCCTACAGCTGGCAGTCTCCCCGGTAAATGCTTCCTCACCTCCCTCTTTCTCAGTAACTCTCCATGGATGACAGGCTGTTTCTTGCCTCTTGGCTTTTCTTTCTCCTTCTCCCCAAATTGCAGGGGGGTTACCTTTGTTGTGGGCCATTCCACCCAGTGGGGCACACACTCTTTGTTTTTCATCACCACCTGGCTGTGGTGTGTGTCTTTCCTTTGGGTGCTCTGCCCTTTTATAGGACTTCCAGTAAATAATTCCAGTCTACAGTTTTAATGCATCTCCTAGATTAGGATGATGGCAAATGATAAATGCATTCTCAATATGAGTGCACTTAGCATGGTCAGTCAGAAAGCAACAGTTCCAGTGACTGAATGAAAAAAATTAAAAATAGAGACAAATTTGATGCAGAGGGATTTGTTCCTGCTGAATTCCTGCTATTTTAACCTCAAAAGTCATCTTTTGCAGCTTTCTTTCTGTTTCTTAAATCTTTTTTGTGCAAATGTCATGGCATAGAGCTGAGGATGAGTAGAACTAGGAGAAGGTACATGGGCAAGAGAGAATTGAGAGGACCTCATGGATCTGTGTCTGAGAAATCTTACAGAATGTCTTGTGAATACACAAAATGTGCTTGTGCTTCTCTTCGAATCTATGAGACTTTTTATTAATATTGTATTTCTTTAATGGTGTTGCTCCATATTTCTATACCCACCTCCACTCACCTCAGCAAGGAGAAAAACAGGCATTTGCTCTAACATGTAGAATAGCATTTTACCTCCTGCTTGGCTGTAACTGTTGCTGAGAGAAGCCTTTTTTTAGTCTGTCTTAGACTTGCTGACTGAAGCTAATGAGTGTGACTTTGCTGGTATCTCTGCCCTGGCTCTGCTCTTCCTGCCCACCCGTGGGCTTCTGACAGAATGCTGATGCTGGCAGGACTCAGGCTGCAGGTGACTGGTCTATAACTGGCACCATCCCCCTTTCCCACCAGTCTAGGGCAGCTCGCCAGCTGATGGAGAGGATCCAGTCACACAGCATGGAAGCTCGGCTGGATGCCATGAAGGAACTGGCGAAACTTTCAGCAGACGTCACCTTTGCTACAGAGTTCATCAACATGGAAGGGATTACAGTGCTGACACGGCTTGTGGAGAGTGGGACCAAGCTTCTATCCCAGTAAGTTTCCTTTATTCCAGAACTCGGAGAGGGCCTCGAGTAAGGGGCTAGTTTTGCTTGCTGAAGTGGCATTAAGCAGCTAACCTTGTAGCAAATGTTGATCTGTGGAGACAAAGTCTTTCTGGTCGTTTGCTAAACCTCATGAGGCAGCAGAGGAGACAGTCGTGATCTGGTCTGGAAGTTTCCTGAAGCACATTCACAGTGAGCTGTGATGCAAATAATTCACTTGGATTTTCTGCTGCAGTTGTTATGTTTCATTGAAAGTACTTTTAAAGTCTTGATAACTTATTGGCACAACATTTATAGCTTTTCTTATATATTAGCAACTAAGGTGTTTCTGGCATTCTTTGCAATCTTTCCCTCAGTCTGTTTTATCTTTCTGTCTTGTGGTTATGTATGAAATTTTCCACAATTCATGCTGTGCCTTCATTTTATTTCAAGTCAGGTCCCAATATTTAGAGAAGGACAATTAACTTTCCTTAGGTTTTTTCCTGCTGTGAAAACATGTTTGTTCCTTTGACTAGCCAAGTACTGATCCAGGTGGTTGTGAGTCTCTGGTGGCAGGACTAGGGACTTACTGCTGCTAATTTTAATTTGTGCTTGTTACCAGGAAAAACGAAATACCTTTCTACAAAACACTAAAATTATCTGCATGAATGTATACACTTTATTGCTCCCCCAGGTACCAAACTGTTCTATTAGGAGAACGTGATGACATTTTTCTCTTAACCAGCTTATCCAGCTTGAGCAGGCTTTTTTTTTCTTGCCGGCAGATCTCTTGTAACTGAATTCTTCAATTTCTCAGTTACAGTGAGATGTTGGCTTTCACCCTGACTGCCTTCTTGGAGCTCATGGACCACGGTATTGTCTCCTGGGACATGGTCTCAATAACCTTCATCAAACAGGTGAGTTTAAGTGGAGGGGGTGAGTGGATACTATTTATTTTCATGTTTTAATGCATCTTCCAGGAAGAGCAAAAGGCTCTGAGAAGCTAAGTACTCTCTGAGAGCACAGTGCACTCCCGTTTGTGAGCCCTGTCTCACTCACCACAAGGCCTCCTGGATGGGCATCATCTGACCTGCTGGCTCCTGTGTTTTCAGATTGCAGGGTATGTGAGTCAGCCCATGGTGGATGTGTCCATCCTGCAGCGGTCCCTGGCCATCCTGGAGAGCATGGTGCTCAACAGCCAGACTCTGTACCAGAAGATTGCAGAGGAGATCACCGTGGGGCAGCTCATTTCTCACCTGCAAGTGTGAGTGTCCACCCAGCAATGGTGTGATTTACACCAATTTTCTTACTACTTGTTTATTTAAAAATACGTCCTTTTACATTTGGAACACTTAAAGATTATCTTTTTCAAGTATTACCAATATGACAACTTACTTGAACATTAAGATTTCTAATTGATTTTTTTAAAAAGTGAGATTGTAGAAAAATAATGTTCTGTGTTCTGGAAGCACTTGGGCACGTGAGTCTTGAACAAAGATATTTAGCTTAAAATAACTGCCCAAATGTGTTCAGTGCTAGGACCAAACCTGCATTTTACTAAAATAACTTCCCAAAGGTTCTCCATCCAGCTGTCTGTCACTTTTCTCCATCTTTAAATTGTCTCCAGTAGAATCTAAGAGCTCATTATCTTCTGGGTTTTGTTCTGCATACTAAGGAAGAAAACCATTGCTATTCTTGCTTGAAGGGAATAAAAATTCCCTTCATCTCCTTCCTCTCTTTCCAAACAAACTGGCAAATTAATATGTCTTTTAGGACTGTTTGTCTAGGTCAGTTCTACTCCTCCATATAAAAAAGCAGCATGTAACTGTTAGAGCTTTGAATAGGTTGGGTTTTTTCTCAAGCCCATTAAGTCTGAACATGTGGAAAAGCCCTATTTGTGAATGTGATTGATACTCCTTAATCAGTGAACAGTAGTTTAACAAAATTATAGTGCAAACAAAGTATTGCATCTATGTCACCATACGCTTGGAATGTTTATACATTTGAATTTGGTTAACAGAAAAGCTGAACAAGTTCTCCTGGACACTCCAGCAGCTTTGTTCTGCAAAGAGCATATGTTCTTTCAGCTTTATGATTTCTGGTTTAGTCAAACATAGATTTAGTCCTATCATTGAACACACTTGTGCAGTTTTTTTAAGCAAATTATCTTCATTCAAGACATAAACCTGTGTGTGTGTTTAAGTGCTTCCAGAACACAAATGGTCACTTAATAAAGCATCTATGCAGGGAATATTTTGAAAAGGGAGGTGGAGGGTGAGTCAGGATTTACTGGTGGTTTTCTTGGCAAGACCATCAGGAGGGAACAGTTCATAACAGAGGAAATGTTCTGGAAGAACATGACCATGGAAACAAGTCCAAAGGAGATGAGTTAGAAGAGGACAAACTAACCTAAAAATTGTTCTGCTTTGTCAAAAAGCAAGCAGTGTGGTGAAAAGAGCAACAACCCTGAAAAGGAGATCAAAAGTGAATGACAGACTTCAGAGACCTGTGCAGCTCGGAGGCCCAAGGAAAACCTAGGATGATGCATGGAGATTTGCATGTTTGAAGTACAGCAGATTGACCAAAATGAAAAAGATTGGAAGGGAGCAATAGAAGAAAGAATATGGTTGTTATCCAGAGAGATGTCAAAGTGAGGAAAATAGGTATTTAAGCTAAAAGAAGTATTGGGTTTAGATCTTTTTATAAAAGTTTATTTCTACATGTATAGTTAAATAAAGAAAAATTTTTAAAGGAGTATATTCATGCACACAAATTCATTTAGGTGATACACTGGACTTCTGTTCATTAGAAGAGTTTGATGCAAGAGTACACTGGGTCTGGTTGAAATGGAGTTCACTTCCCCAGAGCAGCCCTCACAGTGCTGTGCTGTGCACTGAGAGCTGAAAAGGTGTTCATAAAACCCCACAGTGTTTTGGCTGGTGCTGAGCAGTGCTCCAGTATCAGAACTGTCTCTCCAATGTTTCCTTCCCATATCCAGTACCCTGGGGAGCGGGCAAGATCTTGGGAGGGGGCATAGCCAGAGCACCTGACCCAAACTGACCATATGACATCTGCTCAGCAATAAAAGCTAAGAGAAAGGAAGGATGAGGGGCATTTGTTCTATGACATTTGTCTTCCAATGCAACTGCTGTCTGTACTGAAGCCCTGCTTCCCAGGAAGTGGCTGGACATCACCTGCTAATGGGAAGTAGAGAATAAATCTTTTGTTTTCCTTTGCTTCCATGTGGGTGCTTGCCCACCCCCCACAGCCTTTGCTTAGGCTTTATTAAGCTGCCTTTATATTTGTGTTTTACCCATCCTGTTTTCTCCCCTGCCTTGTCCTGCTGAGGAGGGGAGGGATAGAGTGGCTTGGCAAGGTGTCCAGCCGAGGTCTATCCCCCGGGAAGAGTTAAGAGTATTGCAAGAAACAAACCTGGATTTGATAGACTATCAGGATGAGGACAGAAGAGTATCACTGACATCTAGAAGTTTAGTTTTGTGCTGTTTTGAACATGACAAGTGAAACCACATGCACTGTGTGATCTAGGAAGGGGCCAAGCACCCTGTACCTGAAGAAGTTCTCCAGTGAAGCATGCTTTCCCCTTAGGTCCATTTGCTTTTGGTGGCTTCCATTGGCATAGGGAAAGAAAAATTTCTTGCTCCATACAGGTTTCAAGCTATATCCATGTAGCAGACTGTACTACAACCAGGTTTTGCAGAGATAGTTTCAGCATTGGAAACAAACTGTGGCAGTGCTGGGCTGCAGTCTGGTCTGTCTCCTGGGTAATGGATCTATGTATCAGTCAGAAATTTCTCTCAGGTTTTTGCAAGCCTTTTGAAGAGTTGGACATCATGAGCATAGCTTACTCAAGTTCTCCTTGTCTGTTGAAAATGCAAGACAGCTGTAACCAGTGTTCTCATGGTGCAGGTAAAGCAACAAGCTGTAGTATTCTGTACTATCTCTTGCCTTACAAGCCTCCCTTTTTTGTTTCTGCAGCTCAAACCAAGAGATTCAGACATATGCCATTGCCTTGATCAATGCCCTCTTCCTGAAGGCACCTGAGGACAAGAGACAGGTTTGTTCTTGCCTTTTGACTTTAAACCTGAATAATGATTGCTGCCTGGCTGTTTATGCCTCAGAAATCATATTGTCTGGGCAAGGTAGACCTCAGACCTTGCCAAGAACTTAAGTGGTTGTTTCAGTACAGCAACAGAGGAGGAGTACCATCCCATTAATGATGTGTCCTGGATCACACATCTATATTTAGGAGATGCTCAGAAAGGATTCTGAAAGACCTTCAGAGACAGAAAGTATTCCTCCAAACAGCATGGGAAGTTTTTTTAAGTTAACTGTGTATGGGAGAGGTAGGCTGCATAGACTCCTTGGGGCTGTATGTACTTAAACACTCCACCTCCCTCCCCAAAAAAGGGACCTTTCTTAAGTCATAGGGGGATATTCCTGCTGGCAAATGCGAGAAATGAAACACTGTCCTGCTCTGAGGAAACTCCCAAGACCTCAGCTACCTGCAAGATGTGCATATGTGTGTATTGTGTAGCTTTGCTGTGTTAAGCTTCTCTTCTCTAGTGCCCTGTTTGTGCCTTATTCCTGGACTCCAAGCTAAATTCTGTCTGCTTCTCTTTGTGCCTTTTTTTGCTTTCTGCCAGCAGGACAAGCTGCTTAACCCACTAGACCTGCCCATCACTGTAAGTAACTCAAGCCTGGGGGCTGGTCATGTAGGGGAACTGTAGGCATGTTAGCTTTTCCCTAGTTATGCTTCCTTGTATCCCAGGGATGATGCCCACAGGCCTCAGAGAGTGGATGAACCTAGGGAGAAGGGCGGGAGGACTCCTGGGGATGCACTCAGGCTGTGGAGGGGAAAAGAATCAGTAGCAGGAGAAATCCCAAATGACTTACTGTGCATACAAGGTCATGCAGATGGTCATAAAAGGAAACTGATACTGCAAGACTGACCAGGTGAACCAATTGTAAAACTGGAACCAGTCCTTTAGCAATCTGAATCTCCTTAAACTTACTGCAGCATGAGTTTATACCCCAAATCTCACTTGTGTTAATGACAGTTTCATATCCAGCTGCATCCTTCTAAAGATAGAGCTGTTTGTCTGTGAAGAATACGAAACTTGATGCTGACTTGGGGCTAGAGCATAAATTTTGCTTAATTTGTGACTTCTCCCTTATGGGAACTGTAGTGTAAGAATGTTTTTTGCCACGTGCTACCTTCAGGGAAATCACTATTCTTGTTAACAGGTTGATGTGGAACCTCCTGTATTGAAACACTGGTACATTTTTTGCTTTTCTGCATGGCACAGAGAATGTTCCACTTTTTTTGAGGATGCAGCGCCTTCAGAGTGGAAACTGCCATCTCAGTAAATATTACATAATTTCTAAAATTGATGGATATGCCTAATACATGAAAATAAGAAAAATCATACTCCTTTGTTGGTAATTCAGCAAAGATAGTAGACTTTATATCAAACAAAATTCCAAGATATCCTTCATTTTTTTCCCCTCTCTTGAACACAATCCAAATGATCACAAAGGGCCCTGAAGTTGATTAGTGGACTTGGGGTATCTTCCATATGAATGGAGCCTGAGAGATTTGGGATTGCTCAGCCTCAAGAAGAGAAGGCTCAGGGAGGTCTTATGTGTTTAAATATATGATGGAAGGGAATAAAAAAGAGGGAGCCTGTCTCCTATCAGTTGTGCCTACCGACAGGACAAGAGGCAGTGGGCACAGCTTAAAACCCAGGAAATTCCATATGGACACATGCACACAGACAACATAAATATGAGAGTGGTCAAACACTGCAAGAGGTTACCCAGAGAGATTATGGAGTTTCATCAGTGGAGATATTAAAAACCTGGCTGGACAGTCCTGGGCAACCAGATCTATCTGATGTTGCTTGAACCAGCAGAGTTGGTCTAGATGGTCTCAGTCTAGAGAAAAATGCTTATTTTTTTCAGCATAAATCATTCTGTGATTCTATGACCATCAAGCAGCGCAGTGGGCCTTACGGATCCCTTAGCAGTGGTTAGGCTGTGTGTGTGCTCATGCTTCTTTCTATGCTGTTTAGAATTGTTTAATTGTCTTTGTCCTTCCCACTTCTTATCTGCTTCAGTTACCTGTTAACTCCATCCCATGTACAAACCAATTCCTTCAGAGAAAGGATTCTTTGTGTCGCATGCATGAGCAAATCCTAACGACAGAGCCTTGTCCTATTCTCAGTACTACATCTCTACAAATAGTAGTAGAAAATAATGACTCAAAGGGCAGTGTGTTCTCTCTGAAAGCACCTCCTACTTCATCTAGATGCTCCTTAGATACCTTCCACTCAAGCATTGACTCACTTTGGTTGTTACATGGGCTGCTGAACCTGCAGCCATTATGGCTTGGCTGTCAGTCACTGTCTTGGTTTAGGAGGTTTCTGTCTGGATCAAAAGTTATAACAGGGACTCAGAACAAGGTTAATGCACACATTTTACCAGACTTCTTACGCTGTCAAGAGTGATGTTGATATGAGCAGTTGGAAAGTCTTGGATTGCTCAGAATGTGCAGCTGATTGAGTGCAATTGTCTGAGACTCCACATCTGCTCCCAGTTCTCAATCTGCACTGCACAGGAATGTGAAGAGATCTCAGACTGTCAGTTCTTTTGGATGTCTTCCAGATGACATAATGCCCAACAGATTTTTCTTAGCCGAAAGATTTTGCTTGTAGCAGCAAACTCGTGATAATATTCCTCTTGACATTAGCACTTGTGCCATTCTCCTAGCAGGGGTAGTGAGGTCTCTGATATGTGAGAAAGTGCATCTTCACAATTTACATGAAAAGCACAGGTTAGGTTTTTGCAGGTGCATGTACAATTCCTGCTGGAACTGAAGGCATCATCTGCTGTTACTGTCATCATGACTTGATGTTTGGGAAACCCTCCTCACCTAGAGAAGGAAGCGATGCAGTCAAGAGGGAAACTGGAAGCTTTCCTCTAAGCATGAACATTACTAGCCTGTATTTTTGTAAACTGAAATGCTTCAGCAAATTGTCCTTAAGATAACTTCTAAACATCTCTTGAGGAACTGGACAAAGGAAATAAATTTCAGAGGGAGAGTTTTTGAGAGGAAGAAGACCTGAAACATCCCATAGTCCTTGTTATCTTGGGTGTTTATCTTGGTGTAGGAAGTTGTGAAATGCTAATTGGAGGAAGCTCTCATAGATGGCAGATTTTTCCTGTGCAACCCACTGTATACCTCCTAATAGCGAAGTACCATTTGATGTCCAGCATTAAGCTAAATTTGCTCCTGTGCTTTGACTATGCTAGTGCCTTTCTCCACACTAGTGATGTTCTGCAGGGGAGCCATCTATGAGTTGTGGTAATTTGCCATGCTAAATTGACAGTCTGTAGAAAAGCACTTTGTTGTGTGCCAGTGCTGCCTCCAAGTCATAGGCTTCCTTCATTTTCTCCTTTCTGCATGGTGTGGGCTTTGTGGTTATATTTCACTCATGTTATTTCATCTTTAAATTCCACAACAGGAAATGGCTAATGCATTTGCCCAGAAGCACCTGAGGTCTATAATCTTAAATGTAAGTATATCTGGAATGACAGAGTGCTTCCTAATGTCCTCTCAATGAAGGTTTCACTTATGCATAGTGTAAATTCTGCTGCCTTCAGGGCACTTTCAGAAAAGGGACTCTTTTGAAGGCAAAACTTGTTCAAAAGGGGGTTATCAGGATGCTGCTTTCTGCTTCTGGTGGCATATGGAGGTTAAACAACTGAATCTTCATATAGAGAGATGTACATGCAGTCTGGCATATGCCTAGGGCTAATACTTCAGCTTTTATTTGCATTCTCTTAATTTCTACCCTCTCCTTTATTTTGCAGCACGTGATCAGAGGAAACCGCCCCATTAAAACAGAAATGGCACATCAGCTCTACGTCCTACAGGTCCTGACCTTCAATCTCCTGGAAGAGAGAATGATGACGAAGATGGATCCCAATGATCAGGTCACTATTGGAGCTGAGTAAGATCTGATAGAATGGAATAGACAAGTGGCTTTATTCCTGAGCTCCCTAGTGCTATAGAATTTGCAGTAGATGGTATATAAAGTTTAAAACTCAGCCATTCACATTGTAAACCTTGAGATTAGGGTAAACTCGTGACCATCCTATTGCATGCTGTGGGACTCTGAGATGTAAGTGGGCACTGAAAGTCATATCCTCCTTTCTTGACCAGTGTGGTGCCAGCTGTCAAACTGGTTACTTTACCCTTATGGAAGGCACATAATTTTATCCATTTCCTTGCAGTGTAGGAGGAATACTGGGCATTTTTAAGGTGTCTATTACTCAGCTGTATTGCAGTCTTTAATGAGAAATGCCATAGCATTATCTGAATGCCTAGAAATTCCCTGTAACTAAACTTGCAGTTAAAGAAAAATGCGAGCTAATATTTCGCATTACCCTCTGTACTGAAACTTGCCATTTTGAAATGGATTGCCTCTTTGTGCATAGTGTTAATGACCTTTGGCATCTCTTTTTATTCATTGTGTGAGCTCTGAAGAGAGATGTAGGACTGTGCATAATGTGAAAATATGGCTGTAGTGATTGATCACATTACCATTTCCTTGCCTTTTGTCCCTCAGGCACAGAGAGACATCATATTTGAGTTGAGAAGAATTGCTTTTGATGCAGAGTCTGACAGCAACACCGTCCCTGGCAGTGGAACAGAGAAACGCAAAGCCATGTACACCAAGGACTACAAGATGCTGGGATTCACTGTATGCATCTAGAGAGTGACTGTAAACCTTGGGAAGGCAATCTAAGCAATCTCCATCGGAGTTATGGGGAAATAAGGAACAGAAATAGCTGTTTCCTTTACCAGACTTCAGCATCTGAGTTTAGAGATTCAGTTACACTCACACTCCTGGGGAAGATCGTTATGAACTTGCTGATGGGTTAAATGCCAGGGTTCATTAGGCATTCTCTGGAGGTATTTCCTTACTATATGCACCTATGCTATGAAGAACTTGGAATCAACCTCTCTCTAGAAAGTTTGGATAACGTTGTCAGCAGGTATCCAAGGTTACCTCTTGGATAGATGTGAGGGAGTGCTTGATGGACAGGTGGTTTAAAATTGATTCAGAAAAGGTTCTCACACAATTTCTTTGAGCTAATTTGTTTGGATTCTTTCTACACACTCTTTTCACAGAATCACATCAATCCAGCCATGGATTTTACACAGACTCCTCCTGGGATGCTGGCATTGGACAACATGCTTTACTTAGCCAAATTTCATCAGGACACCTATATCAGGGTTTGTAAAGCTGCTGATTTTTACAGATGCCAACATCTCAGCAGCTCTTCTTAGTGTGTGTGGCATCCTGTTCTTGTAGATTGTTCTGGAAAACAGCAGTCGAGAAGATAAACATGAGTGTCCCTTTGGGCGCAGTGCCATTGAGCTCACCAGGATGCTTTGTGAGATCCTGCAAGTTGGGGAACTCCGTAAGTACCATTTATTGCCCAGCTTTACAAGTTGCTTCTAGAAGTAGTTTACAGGCTGACCAATATTCACAAGAATTTGTACCTTGATCTCACTTCTGCCATCTAAAGACAGAGGGAGCTCGGAGTTGGCACTGTTAGTGTCCCAGTGATAATACCACTATTGAAATAAAGTAAGAAATTTTGGTGTGTGTTCAGTGGTTCTCCTGAAAAACTGATACAAGCAGGAACCTTCAACTTCCCAGACCTTCACAAGGATGCTGTATAAAGAAAATAGTCTTGAAACCATCATGAACTTGGAAGAAATTTACAGTCTCAAAATAGCATTCTGAGAAAATTAACCAGTGTAAGAAATTCCACCACAGGAAGGTGGGAAACACTGCAAGCAGTTATTTTGGGGGATCAGGATGAAAAGAGCAGGAGTCACAGAGGCTTGCATGGTAAAATGTGAGGATAGTTGTTGTAATAAACTGGGGTGACAAAGTATTGAACTGTCTTAATCTCTTGGAGTAAGTACTGTTGCACACCATCAGGTGTCTGTCACTGTAGTGGATTTTAGTTATTCCTAGTACCTTTTGTCCAATATGCTCACATGGTTGTGGTTTGTTTCTTTCTGAAGCCAATGAAGGCCGGAATGACTATCACCCCATGTTTTTCACCCATGATCGTGCATTTGAGGAGCTGTTTGCCATCTGTATCCAACTGTTGAACAAGACCTGGAAAGAAATGAGGGCGACAGCAGAAGATTTTAATAAGGTCAGGGTGGAGAAGAGATATTTTCGTAAAATCTTTTGTAGATCAGCACATGTTCCCTCAGCCTGTACACTTGTTTAAAGAGTAGGGCACAGAAGGTGTGATGGGGCATTGAGGTGGACTGTAAGAGAGGATGGCTCAACTTTTATTTGGTATGACCTGAGGTCATTCTTGGTTCTTCTGGATCTTCAAAGTCACTAGTACGCTGATACTCCTGGCCCCGGTTGTCCCATGTCAGTTCTTTGCTGCCACTAAGCTGTACCCTGATACTCTGCTGCCATTAAGCAGCAAGAACATGATTTGTTTTTCTTCCTGTTCCACCTCTTTAGGTTATGCAGGTTGTTAGGGAACAGATCACACGGGCTCTCCCCTCTAAACCAAACTCCTTGGACCAGTTCAAGAGCAAACTGCGCAGCCTGAGCTATTCTGAGATTCTGCGGCTACGCCAGTCAGAGAGAATGAGCCAAGACGACTTCCAGTCTCCACCTATTGTGTATGTGCCTAACAAAAACAGTTGCCTTCCATCCTTTCCATTATCTCCATTTTCTGCTTACTCTTCCATATTTAACTGCCAGGGAGCTGAGAGAGAAAATCCAGCCTGAGATTTTGGAGCTGATAAAACAACAGCGCCTGAACAGGCTTTGTGAGGGAAGTAGCTTTAGAAAAATTGGAAATCGCAGAAGACAAGGTAAGGTGACAGTGTCTACTGTACTTTTTCATGTGAAGAGCTGTAGCAAATATCTAATTAATTAATCTGTCAGCAGGCGTGTTGCCAGAAAGAAAAGCTGGTTACTTGAGCTGTCACATCAGCCAGTAGTTTGGGTTTGCACAGATGTGCATTTCTAAGAATACAGCCATCCCCTCATGAATAAGGAGCTGTGTGGAGAAACTGGGCAAGCAGGTGGATTGGGTGGAGAGGCTGTAGTGTAGTGGCTGTGAGACCTGAGGTGAATGACCTTGCTCAGCTTACTGTACTTGGTGTGTGTTCCAGAAAGATTCTGGTATTGTCGCCTGGCTCTGAATCACAAGGTGCTACACTATGGAGATCTGGAAGATAATGCCCAGGGAGAAGTGACCTTTGAATCTCTGCAAGAAAAAAGTAAGTCCTGATTGCAGGCTGTGCACTCTTCGGTGCTCTGCTGTCTAAAGGCTGAGTATAATCCTAGATAAAGATGAAAGAGCCGTGGCCAAGTGCCTGACTGAGGGGATACCAACTTTTGGTCCTTTCCCAAATTCTTTAATTCTTGGAATTCCTTGGTATTTCTTTTTAACAGCCAGCTGCAGGGATGTGTTACTGATAATGTGTTTTGGAAAACTGCACTAAGGAGCTGAAAACCAAAACAGTGTTCAGTTACAAAGACAAAACAAAGTTCTGTCTTTTCCTGGTTAGGATTGCTTGTTTGGGAGTTTTACTTTTTTACTGTTAGTTCCAGTTGCAGACATCAAAGCCATTGTCACAGGGAAGGATTGTCCACACATGAAGGAGAAAAGTGCACTGAAACAAAATAAGGCAAGTGCTCCCTTTTTACTGTTGTTAGTATCTAATGCTGTAGTGTTTAAGACTGAAACACTACTAGCAACAGGAGTGAATGATCTGCAGGTCTGTTGTGTACAAACCACATTTCCTGTCTGGGCCCTTTCCTAGTATTCCTTTGTGACTGCGAGGAGCTGTGAGCATGGTGTGATTGTGCTGTAGTCTCTTCAGAACTGCTCGGAATACCAATATGGGAAAGTGTACTGAGCTGCAGCAAGGCAGCTCTCTTGGGGTGGCAGGCATGTAGGTGCTGTAATGTTTTGTTCAGTTGGTGAGTGAAAGATTCTCTTCCATTTAGGAAGTATTAGAATTGGCCTTCTCCATATTATATGATCCCGATGAGACCTTGAACTTCATTGCACCTAATAAATATGAGGTAAGGAACGTAGTGGTTAAGCAGTAGAATATATAGCAATTAATTTAAGAGATTAAGAAGGATTGGTTGCTTCTCATTAGACTCTAGCAGGATGTCTCTCACCAGGTTCATTCTTAGAATATGGTGGTGATGCTTAGTATGAACCATCTTTTTTTTTCCCCTTAGGAAAAGGGGAAAAAATTTTTTTTTTCCCCTTTTCATTTAAAAAGAAAAAAAAAATCCTAGACTAATTTCTCCTAGTCTGAACTGCTACATTTTTCCTCCTATGATGCCTAGAAAAGGTTTATTTTTTTTTTCATTTTTTATGCCACAGTAGAAACTCTTGTCCCTCTACTAGAGCCATGAGCTCACACTTTCCTCTGGGCTTATAACTTCTATTGGAAATCTCTGTGGGCACCGTTTTGGGGCTGGGGGTGGGATTTTTTCGACATATTAACTCCCACCAGTGTTTCCTGTCTTGAACTTTAATTTTTACATGGATGGAAAGATTCAGCATAAGGTATCATTTATGCCTGGAGTCACGAATTGCCCCTTCTTTTCCACAGTACTGTATCTGGATTGATGGGCTTAATGCTCTCTTGGGGAAGGACATGTCCAGTGAGCTGACCAAGAGTGACCTGGACACTCTGCTGAGCATGGAAATGAAGCTGAGGCTCCTGGACTTGGAGAACATCCAGATTCCCGAAGCGCCGCCGCCGATCCCCAAGGAGCCGAGCAGCTACGACTTCGTGTACCACTACGGCT
>VZRF01004001.1:196388-230520 GCA_013396875.1 Vireo altiloquus | reverse complement strand
TGGCGGCGCCGCTGGTGCTGCTCTACTACGGCTTCTCCATCGGCATCACCTTCTACAACAAATGGCTCATGAAGGTGCGGGGTGGCGGGGCGGTGCGGGGTGCTGGCGGAGGGAGGGCGGCGGCGGTGACAGCGGCTGTCGGTCCCGCAGAGCTTCCCGTTCCCGCTGCTGGTCACGCTGCTGCACCTGCTGCTCATCTTCGCTCTCGCGGCGCTCGCCCGCGCCCTGGCGCGCTGCCGCTCCGGGCGGCCGCGGGCAGCGCTGTCCTGGGCCGACTGCCTCCGCCGGGCCGCCCCCGCAGGTACGGCCGAGACCGGGAGGGAACGGGGCCGGGGCGGCGGTGCGGGAGCGGGCTGTAAGTTTGGGGCACAGCAGTATAAAAAAGACATTAGGCTGTTGGAGAGCATCCAGAGGAGAGACACGAGGATGGTGATGGGAGTGGAGGGGAAGCCTTACGAGGAGCAGCTAAGGTCGCTCGGTGTGTTCAGTAGGGAGAAGTGGAGACTGAGGGGAGCCCTCGTTGTGGTCTTCAACATCCTTATGAGAGGAAACAGAGGGGCAGGCACTGATCTCTTCACTCCTGTGACCAGGGACAGGACCCAAGCAAACATATGAAGCTGAATCAGAGGAGGCTTAGGGTGGGTATTAAGAAAAGGTTTTCACCCAGAGAGGGTAGTTGAGCACTGGAACAGGCTCCCCAGGGCAATGGGACAAGACTGTCTGAGTTCAAGAAGTATTTGGACAACGCTCTCAGGCACAGGGTGGGATTTTTGGGGTTGTCCTGTGCAGGGCCAGGAGTTGGACTCAATGATCCTGGTGGGTTTCTTCCAAACCAGCATGTTCTATGATTCTGTGAGGCTGCTTGGGGGTTCCGATGGCACTCTGGCCACTTCCAGAGACATTTGTCTGTCTGAGGTGCTCAGAGCTGATCCCCTGGGATGGGGTGAGCTGTGGGGTGCAGCTGTCACTCTGGCCCCTGTGTTTCCCTACCAGGTACAGAGCAGGTGTAGATACTACTTAGAGATTCAACCTGAGACCTACTAGCTTCATTGCTCATTACAAAGATATGTGAGAATAGGGGGAGACCATACAGAACGTGTCTTTCTGAAGGAGCCACTGGCACATGAGAGCAAACAATGAGAACCTTCTTCAGTACCTCGATGTGTCTGCAAGTAACATTTTCTCTCTAGCACTGGTATTAAGCCATGCATTTGTGTTAACTCAGCATCTTTCTCAGGTTGGAGCTTGGTAGAGAATTCATCATTCATGACACACAGAACTGTACCTGAGGCCAAGGAGTGAAGCTCCTACTCGGAGCATGGAACTGTAACTTCTTCTGCAGTTCTTTGACTGTGTGTTGTATTGGCTCCCACAGAACAGCATCTGGTCTGTGATCTCTGGCAAGGTTTGCAATACCTTACATAACATGCCCCATGGTTTCTTGAAAAATGCTTCCTCCACATCTGCAGCAATTTTACCTTTCAGCATAGCCTGCCCTTGAATCAGTAACACTGTTTCCTGTGGTAGGAATCTTATCTAGAAGGGAGAATTGACTGTAGCAAAAGCTGCACCAGGGTTAGGGCTGTGTGTCAATATGTGTTGTTTCTTCAGGCTTCTTGCAGTGGCCCTCAGACTTACAAGTTATCATGCTCTGATACAGTCAAGAAAAATTTTATGCAAATCTGCAATGGCTTTCAGTCACAGGGAGGGCAAGAGTTATTTCTGGCTTTTTCATAATGCATGTTGAGTGAGTGCAATGCTGAGCCCAACTTGAGTCACAGGGAACAGGACAGAAACATAAAGAGCTGAGAATATCTGAGTTATATTGATTCTTAAGAGTTAACTTGAGGAAGGCTTTTTTTTTCCCCCTGGGTCTGCTCTGTTCTCCATGGCCATGGCCATGAAGCAGAGTTTTGTGGTGGGTTTGTTTAATGTCATAGAAGACAGTTAACTTCAGGACTTTTTCATTGATTCTTTAGCTCTGTCAACTTCCTTGGATATTGGGCTGAGTAACTGGAGCTTCCTGTACGTCACTGTTTCCCTGTGAGTACAAACACCACGTTCCCTGGGAGCCTCTGGTGGGGTTTGGAGAGTGTTTTGCCAGGTTCTGTTTCTTGAATAGGTGTTTGATGGGTGGGGTCAGCATGCAGGGTCTGTAATAGTTTGCTCATAGCAATGTAGAAATGGGTGATCTGGTTCCTAATAGTACTTTGATGGGAAGAACTGACAGTGTATTTTGGTCCTTACAGCTACACAATGACCAAATCCTCTGCTATTCTCTTCATCCTGCTTTTTTCACTGCTCTTCAAGCTGGAGGAAATGGTAAGGGTCCCACACAATGCATTTGGGAGGAAGGTCAGACCCAGGGAAATAGACAGTGCATGTACAAGAAACATGCAAGTAGAGGAATGATGCAATTATGTGGGTGAATCTGAACGGAAGGAGGTGCCTATCTCTGTTTTGTTTGCTCTCCTGCAGAGGGTGATGTTGCTGCTGGTGGTTCTGCTCATTGCTGGGGGACTCTTCATGTTCACCTACAAGTCCACACAGTTCAACGCACAGGGGTTCGTGCTGGTGCTCTGTGCCTCTTTCCTGGGTGGCATTCGCTGGACTCTCACCCAGATACTGATGCAGAAGGCTGAACTGGGTATGCAGGGTGTTAGGAGCGGGTGGTGGTGCTGGTAACAGGGAGGGGAATAAGGAGAGGTGATAGCCCTTGCTGCAGAAATAAAACATCTCATGTAAGGGAAGGTGTTTGAAGCCTTGGGCACGGGATATCTGTTGATGGGTAATGAAGGTGGCTTGGTGTCTGCAGCAGCACAGGTGTGGGTGTCACAAGTAAGGTGTATGTCTAGGAATGGTGCTGATAAAGGCTCTGGGAGCTGTGTTATTCCCTGGCTTGTTGCTACCTGGTCTGTTATTGATTCTCCTCTTTCAGGGCTCCAGAATCCCATTGATATCATGTTTCACCTGCAGCCGCTCATGTTCCTGGGGCTCTTCCCACTCTTTGCGGTGTTTGAGGGTGCGTGAGTTAATTAGAGAAAGCAGGGATAGCTTTATAGAGTGGTTGGGAGATTGTGTAGCAGTTTGTTGTTCGAGATAATTCACTTAGATAAGTGAACAACTATGAACTCTGCAAAGTAGTTAGAGACCTGGGTTTATCTTATGCTGGCAGGACATTAAAGAGTGCATAGAAGTAGTAGCCTGCCACACTTGTGGAAGTAAGGGCTGTGAAGAACTGGCTCCACATCCTCCTGATACTGGAATGTGAGCAGCCCACCCCATTGATCTTATTGAGAGCATTTCTGGGAGCTGGGAATGGTATTCTGCTACTCATTGTCTTGTTCCTAGGCCTGCCTTTGTCCATATCAGAGAAGCTCTTCCGTTTCCATGAAGCAGGAATGCTGTTCTCTCTGGTAGGGAAGCTGTTCTTGGGTGGAATTCTTGCCTTTGGTCTAGGCTTTTCTGAGTTCCTCTTGGTTTCCAGAACATCTAGCCTCACCCTTTCCATTGCTGGCATTTTTAAGGTAAGGCATGGTTCCTGTGCTAATACTAGAAGGCAAGTACTGAGTCATCCCTATTGGGCTTTAGGTGGTGGGAGCTTTCTTAGATCCTTAGAAATCACTGCTTGTTATTTTTGTCCTCCTTGCACAGGAGCTTGATGCTTTGCCTTGCAGTTTCTGCAGTGAAGTCTCTTGGTCCCTGACAGCAAGGGGCCAGAGACAAGTGGCTGTTCTATAAAAAATACCATTAATGATCAAAGTTTGTTGGAATGTGGGGTAGACTAAAACACGTTGCCCTGAAGAGCAGTGGATGGTGTGGAAGAGAGGAGGAGTAAGAAGGGCAAGCTCTTGCATCAGACCTGCATATGACCAAAGCACTGGTTTGAGCTGTCTCTGTAACCTAGTTTGGCACATCCTCCCCCCTCAGAGGGGTCCAGCACACATACTTTTGAGCTGAACTGTGATATGTGAAATCGCTCTGATCCAGAAGTGGCAAGACTGCTCTGTAACTGAGCTATGCAGTCAGATGACTTAAAATCCCACATCCCAGTTTGACAGGTTGTTTGTTTCCAGAAACTGTTTTTAGAACTCTGTGCACATGAAAGAACGTGCTGATAGAAATTTAGCAGCCTGACATCTTGATCTAGGCTTCAGCTGTAAAATGTCTTATGCATATCTGCTCAGGTCTTGCCCTGCCACTTGTCATGGTTTTTTGTTTCCACAGGAAATCTGCATTTTATTCCTCGCCACACATTTACTGGGAGACCGCCTCAGTCTCTTGAACTGGCTGGGCTTTGCTGTCTGCCTGTCAGGAATCTCCCTTCACGTTGTTCTCAAAGCCATGAATTCCAAAGGTGATTGTTTTAAATCACTTTCTTTGTAGGCTTTCTCATTGCTCCACTAGGAGCTGTGTCTGTTTCCAGCTCCATGACAGCACCAAGTTTGGTGGGAGTGCCAGCAAGTTTGTCACTAAACAGGCTGTCTGCATGCAGGTGACAAAGCACTGGAGCCACACAAAGAGGCCAGCTCTGACCCTGACCTGGAGCTACTGCTGCACCACCCTGAACATGGTGAGGAAGAGGAAGAGGTTGTTGAAACCCCACAGCAGCACTGACTGAACATGAAGCACAAAGCCACCTGCTCTGTTCTTACCAAATCTGCCTGACAGCTATCTGGGAGAAAGGTCCAGAAGTCTCTGTGACCACCCAGAGCAGGGCCAGGGCCTGGTGAGAGAATTCTGCTGTTTTGCTCCGGTGTGGATCTGTAGATGTTGCACAAGAAACAGGCAATATCCCTTTCACAGGAACTTGGAAGACAAGCCCTGGCTCAGTGGATGTAGAATGGCGTGGTGAGACAGGGAAAAGCTGTAAAAAGTGTATTAGGGGATCCTGAAGGCTGTTTACTGAGAGTGTAGACCATGAGCTGTAGAATGAACACAGACATGTCTGGACTGCAGCCTGAGTGGTTCAGGGATAATTTTACTGCTGTCTAGGTTTTGACTTCAAAGGAGAAGGTAGATACACCTTCCTTTTCTTTTTTTTTTAATGTTTCTGCAAATTAGGAACATCCTGATGGGATCATATGACTTTATAAATCTCTAGAGTTGTTCCAGTAAGAAGGACCCTTTGTGCCTGGTGACCTCCGTGTTCTATGTGCATAGTAAGGACAGAATTAAATGCTGGTATTTGGGACCAGTTGAACATGATGCACATTTCCAGATAATGTTGGGTGGAGGGAAGACAGGGCTGCAAGAGTACTTCTGGTGCTACAGGCCGAGAGGAGAGTGAGCAGTGTCACAGGAGATCTAAGTTGAGCAATAAGCTTATCAGAAAGTATGTGCGGTTTTGAGGGGGGGATTTTTTGTTTTTTAAATAAACTGTTTTTCTGATTCACTTTTGTCTGTACATTCTGTACCTATGCTTCATCAAGAAGAGGTCATTTGTCTTCTCATCTCCTTTCCTTTGAGTCCTGCACTGACCTTGCTACTGCATGCCCATAAGGTCTGGCACACAAAACACTTGCCCAGCTATCATTGATCTCTAGAATCAGGGAGATGCTCCTGCAGCCTCTCATATTTATGCCTGCCAAGAGAACTTACTGACTGGTCTGCCTTCATGCACCATATCCTAAGAAGACTTCTAGTATTGTGGGTTTTTTGTAAGAATCTTACCTCTTTTTTCCCCATTTGATTGGATCACGTAATGCTGCAGTCCAGGAAGGAGGAATAGCAGGATTTAAGATGTCATTTTCATTGCTGTTAAGCTTCAAGTGGTGTAAGGCACGTGGCTGGTTTTTTGCATGGCGAAATTTCCACATCTTTCAAAGTTTTGTTCCGTGCTAGCTTTTGTAGTTTTTGGAGTGGAAATAACTTGACAGAGTTTCCCAAAGGCATAGCAGTACAATCCTTCTCCTGTCAGGAGCTGGGTATTAAAGTGAACTTCTCATATTCTATTTGAGACCCTGAACCATTTTGACTGAACGGTCTCTCTGTTGATCTTGCTTCATAGTTTTCAGATATGAAGTCTTTCTTGATGACTTTAATCAAGAGCACATCCAGTAAAAAATTGGTTCTGAAGAGAACTTTTGTTATTAGTGATCATCTTTGATCATGTTCTGGTGACTGGCTTCAGAGTAGACAGCAGGTGGTGCAGCTTCCTCATTGCAAAGCTACTGAACCAGCACGTCCACACCAGGCTGGCAGACCAAGGGATTTTGTGCGTCAAGTAGAATGTCTGGAGCTGAGAATGACTTGATTCTGTCCCTTGCTGGATTTTCCAATAGCTGGGACTTGTGGTGCTTCTGGCAGGATTCAGCCTGTTCACCCTGCCAATAGCTGTGAGCTCTAAGCCCCAAGTACTCTGTAGCTGATGTGGGGCAGTGGTGCTTTCTGCACATGATCTGTGTTCAACACTATCACAGCTGCTCTTTCATTTCACTTTCCACTCTCCTACCACTGAACCTCAGGCATCCTTCTGCTGTGTAACTCCCAGACTGAGATTTCAGGTCCCTGTAAATCCAAGGTAAAGGCAACTTCATTCTCAGGTCACAATTTGCACCAGATACAGTGCTTGAAGATGAAATCCGACTGTGCTTGTGACCTGTAGAGCCATGTAGTCTGTTGCTTCCAGCCTTGTTTCCTTTTTAAGACAGAGGTGATGCCCTAGAACTCCAGCTCTCTCTTGGAACAGAGCAGAGTTGTGAGCAAGCTTGGGAGGGGTGGGACTGTACTGGTGCAGGGCAGTGCAGCAGAGTGTCAAAGCAGCAGCACAACTCATCTGTTGAACACTGTCCATGTTTCTTGAATGGGCAGTAATACTTAATGAAAGGAGAAAGGACCTTTGCCCACCCTCTTTCATATAAGGAAAAAATCCTACTGTGCATTGAAAATGTTAGAAATAAAGAAAGATACAAGGATGAAGGACTTGGAGGAAGGAGCCAGGAGTGCTGCAGCAATGGCACAAAATAAATGAGAACGCACAATCTTGTAGTGAGTGTTGAAGTACAGACTGTAGGCATGAAGAAGATAGGAGTCTATTTAGGAGGGGGGGATGGAAGTATGGGCAGGATGGTAGTGGAAGCTGGCAGTACCAGTAGATCCTGTTTGCCTCTAGAAATAGCCCCGGGTGCCTTTGCAGCTCCTTGCCCAGAGGTAGTCAAGGCCTCTTGGTGTTGCTGAAGCTGTTTGAGGCTTGGATTGATGCAGTGGGCTTGGGATGGGAAACCCTGGGAACACCCAGCCGTGTGTGCAGGCACAGGGCCTTACCTCCTGCCTTTAAGAGGTCTCTTGGTGCCGTGTGGACCCAGTGGCTGTCTGAGAGGAGTGGTGCAGCTCACTGCTTGTGTAGACCATTTTCTGACAAGCCCCAAGCTAGGGGTCACTTTAAGGAACAGGGGAAGTAGTTTTCAGTACAGACAACCATTGTGTGGCACAGTTTAGTTCTGCCCTCTTCCTCAAAGGAAGTGTGTGAGGGCTGAATGTCCTGGAAGGGCTCTGGAGCAGGGCAGTGTTGGGAACACACATGTGCTGCAGCAGCACAGGCACATGAGCCCTTTTGCCCCATCCATGCCAGCCCAACCCTGACACAGCCACCCTGGCAAGGGAAGGCTGCCACTGAATATTGATGGTGTTTGAACTAATTAAGCAGCGGAAGCAGAGCTGAACGAGCCTCAGAGGTGCTGCACTCCTTCCGCAAACTCTGTTCTTGCCTGTAAGACCAGGTGTTTACATGTGTGATGATTCTGCCTCCCCACACATCCCCCTGGGAGACCTCTTTATTTGAAGAACAGATGCTTGGCTTCCTGCTAAAATTTCAATATCATAAACATCCTGAGGGCAAGGAGAAAGTGTCCCTGCAGACCCCTCTGCACTCCTCTGGTCCTCTGCCCGGCAAACAAGCTATGTAACACCAGTGGGCTTACTGTGGGGAAGCAAGCCTGTCTCCAAAACACACAGGAGTAGCAAGGCAGAGCAGCAACATGAGGCC
This sequence comes from Vireo altiloquus, assembly GCA_013396875.1. Classification (NCBI taxonomy): domain Eukaryota; kingdom Metazoa; phylum Chordata; class Aves; order Passeriformes; family Vireonidae; genus Vireo; species Vireo altiloquus. The sequence goes on along the minus strand of VZRF01004001.1, from coordinate 222,533 downwards.
TGGTGCCAGCAGTAGGGCTGCCTCAAGATGTGCTTCGTTTCTCTCAGCTGAACATCTCTGTAGTATTAATTACGTGGTTTGTGGTTGGTGCCTTGTGAGGTGGAGAAGGGGGAGCTCAGGGTGTAGATGGGAGGAATGCTGGTTACTGCCAGCCTGGGGCTTTAAAGGGCTCACATTCTTCTGCAGTGGCAAATAATTGCCTCTCACTCTGATACCCCTGCTGCTGCACTGAGGCTCTCTTGGTTTTTTTCATTGTTGGGGTATGCAGATTTTGATGTTCACAGCCTTGGATCTCTGCAGGATTTTTCTGGGAATTGTACTTACATTGTCCTCTTGCCATCGTCACAGTACACCTGCACCAGCTCCCTTCCTCACTGCCACATCACCCCCAGAAAGGGGGAGGTTTTGAGCAGAGAGGAGATGGAAAGGCAGCTGGGCAAGAGAAGTGGAGAAATGGCAGAAAACAAAGAATATGAATTGTTGAAGATCACCATCACAGAATGATTGAGGTTGGAAGGGACATTGGATGTCGTCTTGCCCAACCCCCTGCTCAAACAGGGCCACCTAGACCTGCTCCCCAGGAATGTCTCCATATAGTTCTGAATATCTCCAAGGATGGAGACTCCATAACCTTTGTGGCCACCCTGTGCCAGTGCTCGGTCACCCTCAGGGAGAAAAAGTGGTTCCTGGTGTTCAGAGAGAACCTCCTGTGCTTCAGTTTGTGTCCATTCCCTCTGTCTCTGGGCACCACTGAAAAGAGCCTGGCTTCATTCTCTTTCCACCCTCCCATCAGGTATTTATCTACATTGACAAGTTTCCTCCTGAGCCTTCTCTTCTCCAGGCTGAGCAGTCCTAGCTCTGTCAGCCTTTCCCCACATGTGAGGTGCTCCCAGGCTCTTCATATTCTTTATGGACCTTTGCTGGGCTCCAGCATGTCTGTGTCTCGTAGTGATGAGCCCAGCTCTGGGCACAGCACTCCAGGTGTGGCCTCGCCAGTGCTGCATAAAGGCAGCAATCACCTCTCCTGACCTGCTAGCAATTCTTTACCTTAGGCACCCCAGGATATCGTCCCCTTCTTTGTGGCAAGAGCACGTTGTTCACTCAGGTGAAGATGCAGGTTTGCAGCTAGAGGGCAAGAACCTGCCCAGTCTAACGCTGCTAGAGGTTTGCTGAGGCAGAGAGCTGTCCTACAAGACCTGCAGTGGCATAAGTAGCCCTTCCATCTCATTTTGTGCTCTCCAGCCTCGCAGAGCTGGGTAATTGCTGTATCTATCAGTGCTCCTCGCATTAACAGGCAGTAATTGGCACCTGTGTTAAAGAGCCTGGTTTCAATTACTGCTGAATGCAGCTCAAACACCAGAGCTGGGAGATTACATGGGGGAGGAGCTGTAGTGCTCACATTTACTCTCTGTTTTTCCACCAGGTGCTCCTCTTTCCCCAGGGATGAAGCTTTTTTTCCATTTCTTGCTTGTGCCTTGAATCTGCAAAGCTGCCAGCAAGGGCTGCCTGGGAGGAGTGAGGCTGTGCCTCTCAGGAGCACACAGCTCAACTCTGCTCTTCCTCGCGTGCATGTTTCTTACAAAAGCCTCTACTACAAATCCTGCACTGAATGGTGGGGTTGGAAGGTGTGGGAGGGAATTACTCTTTGTAGATGATGGCATTCCCCGAGCCCCATGCAGCAGCAATCCTGAGGGCTTTCCCATTCCCTGCCCTCAGCTACACATCTCTCTTTGGTTTCCACTGCATCAGCACTCCTCTGTGTGCTGGGCCCTGCCCCCTCCTGCTGCCATTCATCATTTCTGATCCAATAAATTACAGCACCGTAAAAATGCACAGGGAATTGTTTTCTGTGTTATAGAGCCATGGGCCCTTAAATTTCCATTTGTTTAGTGGTTGATGAATGGACAGTTGTGGCTGGCGCTGGAGCCATGTGGAATGGTGGGAGAGTTCTGACTACAGTCACTGCTCCCTCCTGCAAGCTCAGCACCAGGGGCCTCATCCGCTTGTGAGGCAACACCTGTCTGGGGCTCCCTTCCCAAAAAAATCTTCAGTTCATAACTGGGGTCAAGGAAGGGGTTTGGAGAGGCTAAATCAGAACATTCAGGCTTTATTCCTACTCTGTGGTGGGAGTTTTATCATGTATGGGAGGGAGCTGCTGTGTGGGATGCCAGGGTAAGAAGTGCTGTAAATTGGGGACTGGGAGCCTCAGGCCCATCAGATCCCTGAAGGACTGGTTCAGATAGTGGGTAAGAGCCTTGATATCAGGAAATGGGGATAGATGGAGACACTTGGCTCAGGGTGAGGGCAGAGGAACAAGGAGGAGGACTGGGATGGCTGGTACAAATGCATATGGGTCTGGCTACAGGCATATGGGGAAAGGCTGTGCTGGCACCCAAGGAATGCTGTTGCCTAGTGGCTTCCCAGTGACAGAAGTCCTGCTTGATGCTGGAAATCATCCTCTGTGCTGCTGTTGCCTTCCTACTCTCCAGTAACGTGGAGGCTGCACCAGGACCACAATGCTTGAACTGTGAAGATGATGGGGGAGCATGTGAGAGGCACAGCCATCACTGCATAGTTTGCTTCCTTTTTTCTCTAGGTGCCTATTTTCCTCCAAATGTGGTTTTAAGTCTGTCTTGCAGGACTTTGGACCTGTCTGATGGTTTTGACACTGGATGTAAACTTAGCTGCATGACTTGTGCTGCAGTTGAGTCTGAGTCCTGCCTTAAGCAATAATAAATTCCTGATCTAAGCTGCTCTGCCTGCACTGCTGATGCACATCATGTTCTTCTCCTCTTCCCTGTCTCCTCAGACAGGGAAGGCCACTGGGAAGAGCCTGGGAGAAGCCTCCAGCTCTGTGATCCTGCCCCAGGGGTACAGCACAGCAGTCATTCCACTGCCCTGTGATCCAGCACTTGCTTAAGTGGCAGGAGAAGGCACAGAAGGAGTTAAACAGTGCTGGAAAAATTGGTGTTTAATCCATTGCTGTCCCTTCTAGCAAACCTAGATGGGAAAATGCCTCCCTGTTGGAAATAGCACCTCTCAAAAATGGAAATGCAGGATGGCTGGGGATTACGGTGCCTATCACTGGAAATGGGTTTCTTATCATCTCCCTGAGCTGAATTGGTGGGACAGCCTCTGAAAATTGAATTGCCTTCTCTGTTTTGGTCTCTGCCATTGCATCCCTCCTGTGCTCCAGCTTTGCACCCACCTTCCCAGCCTCTGGCCTGCCTTGTTCCCATCCTCAGCAGAGCAGGGCTGCCTCTGAGTGGGTCCGTGTCTGTGGAGAGGGACCATCCCAGCTGCAAGGTGGGCAGGACTGGCTACGTCTGGGAAGATTCATCTTTCAGATTCTCAAGGTCAGGAGGATGTAATCCCTCTTTCCAAGCTTCCCTCCAACCTTGCAAGGGCAGTGGTGGCCTGGCAGAGCCTGGTTTAGGACAGCGTGAGCAAAGGTGTGAAATGATCAGAAGACATCAGGTGCTGCTGGAAATAAGAGCTGGTGATGAGGAGCTGGGGCCAGGATGGATGAGAGGCAGAGCAGATGAGGGAGCTATAAGAGATCAAGGAGGGACCACGTTGAGCACATCAGAGCAGGAATGAGTGTGATTGTAAGACTTTGGACAGCCTGAGCCCTGGTCCATGCTATGCCAGGAGGCATCTCTCCCACCAGCACTGTTTTGGGGTGGCCAAAGTGGCTCTTTCAGTTCCCCTTCACAGTCTCTGCACACCACAAGCACCAGCCAGCCTGATCCCAGCTCTGTCTCCACAAAACCTCGGGGGCTCACTGCTCCTCTGGCCCATAATGGGTGAGACTGAAAGCTGATCAAACCCTTTCTCATGGTGCAAACTGCAGGCCACAGCCCAGGTGTGCCAGCGATGATGTCCAGGCACAGTGCAGGGACTCCTTTAAAAGTCTTTTTCCCAGTTTTTGGAGATGATTATCTTTTACTGAGCTGTATTTTACCATGGGTTGCTGGTGCCTAATTTCATCCTTGTGTCTGTCGCAGTATGGTTTTTTTGAGGAATCTCCCATCCTCTGTTAGAATAAAATGTGAGCCATAAGCACAAGAGCTGCTGAGTGTCCACCTATCTATGGCTTTTCAACTCACCAACATGCAATCATGCTGCTCAAACACTCAGCTGGTGCCCTTGATTCTTTGTCTGCCAGAACACATTGAGTTTGAAAGTAAAAAATATTTAGAACTAATTGGGAAATTTTTTTTTGCTCTTACAGAGCTACCATCCATAGGTAATGGAATCTGAAGCAGATCTCTCTCTCAGAATAGCCCCTCTGCACTGAGCTGGAACACATAAAGTAATGCTGGCTGTCAGGGCAAAGCACTAACCAAGGGCCTCCTCTTGGAAGAAAAGGCTGACTCAGGTTGCAGAGTCTTGCTGTCTGCCCCGAGAAAGAGGAGAAGTCATCTCTTCTTGCTAGGGTGTTGTTCTTGCCCTCTGCTGAAGGACTGACTCAAATTGCCAACAAAAAATGGAACAAAGGTTACCTTTAATCATACAAGTGCCTCCTTATATGCTGAGGGACAGCTGTGGTCAGGTCTAGCAGCGTGAGAGGGGTGGGGAGCCTTTATCTCTGCAGCAAAGGAAGTTATGGCCAAAGGCATTAAGCTGTTTGAGGGCCCTGTTACAGAGCTCATTCCCGGAGTGGGGTGAAGGTTTGCTTGTTGATCCCTAGCAGCATCCACATGTGCATGGGAGATCCTCCTGGTTTGTTATGTGTGACAGGCTCAGCCTGCAGTGGTGGCCTGGAAAGGAGGGACAGGGACGGGAGCAGACCTGTGGCAGCCACAGGGCAATCCTTAATGCAATTTTGGAAAGTTTCCTTGCTGCCAGCCCCACATGCACTGGAATGGGCTGCCCAGGGAAGTGACAGAGTCACCAGCCCTGGAAGCATTCAAGAAGTGACTCAATGTGGCACTTAGGGTATGGTTTAGTTCATATGGTGGGTTTTGGTCAAAGGCTGGACTTGATGATCTTGGAGGTTTTTCCAACATATGATTCTGTATTTCTTCACAGCCTCTATCCTGCCCCAGGGCCCTGTGCCTGGGGAATGGACCCATGGAGTTATCCCAGGTGTGTTTTCCAAGGGGGTTACTTGTCCAGCTCTTGGTCCAGGAGCACCTGCACTCAGTGGGGGCCAGTACAGAGCTACCCCTGTGACATCTATTGATGTGAAGGGTCACCAGCTGGGCAGAGGTGGCCTATGGGGCCATCACAGACTCCTGGTCATGTGTCATGTGTGGTCATGTGTTTAACAGTTTGTCCAAAGCAACTTGCTATTCCATTTTGGGTTAAAACTGATAAATCAAGGTGACTTTGGGGAGAGAAATAATTCCTTTTGCAGGATTTGCATAATCCTGGCTGGTGATATGATAATGGTGTTTGTTAAAGACAGAACACAATGAATTAATACTGTTTAGTTGCTGCTGCAAAATGCAAAGCAGGTAATTTACAGTGGGTGCAAGCAGGAACGTGAGTACAGCAGGTTTGGCAGTGGAAGCCTTGGGCCCAGAAGGCTCCTTGCCACAGGTCTGGCACAGGATCAGCAACAGGTACCCCCTGCACTCTGCTTGGCTCCAGCTAAAGGCTGTGCTTGGCTTCCCCAGGGAAGGATTGCTCGTTTCAGTCCCTTTTCCCACTGTCTCTGTGGGACTGGGACCTGCTTTCTCCCTTGGATCATTGTGGAGAGGCAGCCTTGCAGAGCCACTCCCTGCCCGAGGAGGGACAAGGGAGCTGAGGGTGACAAATGTCATGCTGGTTCTCAAGGGATCTCTGGGCACAGAGATGCTCTGGTAAGGAGATAGGCACTGGCACTGGCCTTGATGCCATCTTGGCCACCCCCAGGAGGCTCTGGAGGCCATTCATTCATCCTGCAGCAAAGATGAAGTCCCTGGGGTGGGTACAGCAGCCTGGGGACCAGCCAGCTCTGGCCTCAGCCCTCAGCTCCCACCTTGCTCAGCCAGGCTCAGCTGAAGAAATGGTGCTGCAGGCTCAGTGAGGATGAAGAGCTGGTGTGAGGAAGAGGTGGAGGGAGGTGTTTGGGAAAGGTACATGGGTGTCTCACTCATTCCCCGGGCTGGCGCTGCACTTCCAAAGCCATCCTTCCTGCCAGACCCCACTGGAATCCTAATGCACTGTTTATCTCTGCAGCTCCACAGCTCTGTGAGAGGGAGATGCTGTGCGGGAGCCAGAGCAGGATTTCAAGCTAATTGGATTCTGTGTCTCCGTGGCTTCCCGTGTAGGCAGGCGACCGGGATTAGTGCAGTGTTTCTGAGGAACGGAGGAGAGCAAGGATGACCTGCATAGGGATTTCCTCCTGCATAGCTTCTGCTGCTACCTTCAGGAAAGGACTGAGCAGGAAAGGTTTTGAACAGGCCATCCAGGTGGAAGGGCCTAAAGCAGCATGTCCCCACTGTCCAAATCGCTTCTGTTCTTCCTAAATCTTTGAGCCAGGTGCAATTCCCTTCCCAGGGAAGAAAACAGCTCAAATACCTCCTGAGCCTGAGCCAGCCTGACATGGGATTGGTCTCTCTTGCTGACTCCTTGTCAGGGAACCAGAAAGGGAAATCAAAGAACCAGTGGCTCCTGTGCTCCACCAGCCACCTGCCTGGCTCAAATACCTCTTTCCTCCCCACTTTCCTCCCCAGGTCTGGCTGCTGGCTGGGAGCAGCACCCATTTGNGGGAGCAGCCCCCATTTCACCCTTCTCCCTTCTCCCTTCTCCCTTCTCCCTTCTCCCTTCTCCCTTCTCCCTTCTCCCTTCTCCCTTCTCCCTTCTCCCTTCTCCCTTCTCCCTTCTCCCGTGTTCCTTGCTGTGTTTCAGAGCCTGTCAGGGCAGGCGCGGGATCCAGCTCATTAACACAGATTTATTCCTGTATAAACATTTCATTCCTTTAATTGCACGGCAGTCACGCCGCCGGCAGCGTGGTAATGGCTCCGATTGCGCCAGGTGTGTGCCTGCAGCCGGCACACGTGGCCGAGCCCTCACACCCTGGTGACACACACCGCGGTGCCCACGGGGAGAAATCTGAGCTGTGCAACGCAGGATCAGCTCGGGGTGAGTGTGTGGCCCCAAGCACTCTGCTGTGGGATGACAGCAGGTCTGTGGGGTCATAGAATCATAGAATCCTAAAATGGCTCGGGTTGGAAGGGATCTTAGATAATTTTGTTCCAATACCCTGCCGTGGGCATGGACACCTTCCACTAGACCAGGTTGCTCCAAGCCCTGTCCAACCTGGCTTTGAACACTCCCAGGCATGGGGCAGCCACAGCTTCTCTGGGCAATCTGTGCCAGGGCCTCACCACCCTCACAGGGAAAAATTTCTTCCTAATATCCAATCTAACCCTGTTCTCTGCCACTGGGAAGCAATTCACCTTTATTCTGTCACTTCATGCCCTCGTACAAAGGTCTTTTCCATCTCTCTTAGAGCACCTTTAGGCATTTGAAGGGGCTCTAAGGCCTCCTCAGAAACTTCTCTTGTCCAGGCTGGACAACCCCAGCTCTCTCAGCATGTCTCCAGAGCAGAGGTGCTCCAGAATCCCCCTGGCCATAGTTCTGGGGTAGGACTGGAGGATTTTCCTTGCTTGCCCAGAGGTGCTCAGCCCCTGGCTCTGCAGGCAGTGTAGCAGAACACTGAATGAACCCCTGTGTCAGCAGCTGTGCACCCTGAAAGCTGCTGGGATGCTGAGTGTCCACTGCCTCTGCTGTGCTGAGGGACAGCCCTTGGGCACCTGGACAGTGGGGTGGAGCCTTGACAGGGTGCTTGTCCCCACAGCACACACTGAGCCATGCAGGAAGCTGAGGGTGGAGAGAGGATCTGAGCCACTGTGAGTGCCAGGGAGGGGTCCCCCAAGGAGGTCCAGGATGTGACCTGTTCCTGCCCTTGCCACTTACTCCCCAAGGCAGTACCAAAATGCTGCCATCCACCAAAAGCTTCCTGGCAATCCCTTTCTGGCAACGGAGCCCCTCTGGGGCCCCACTCAGTCCGGCACTGGTGCAGGAAGGTACACCCAGGCAGCAGTGCCTGCTGGGCTCTGAATGCAGGGGTGGCAGGTACTTGCAAACCTGCTGCTGCAGCTCACGGTCTCTTCTCCCACATGCTCATTCAAATGTTAATTTTATGGACGCCTTTATAAATCTTGCGGCTTTCCCCTGTCCACAGGCTACATAGATTTCATCTTGTTGAGAGGTGACACTTCTGGCCTTTGGTACCAGGCTATCAATTTAATATTCTGAGAGTAGTAAAAAACATGGGCCCAAATCAACTCACAATTACTCTGCTGCTCCTTCCTGTAACTCTTTCTGTGCCATCCAAAATGCCAGGATGATGAATAGGTGCCTCAGCTGCTGGCAGAGCCACAGGCACGGGACAGCACCAGCCAGAGCCAGCCTCCTAGCTGGAACAGCTGCATGGTGTCCAAATTGTGAGCTGCTATTCTTCTGCTTGCCAAGAAGATGGAGGTTCGTGCCCATCTCTTTGTTAGACCTGGCAGTTTGGAGAAATGCTTGTACCTTCCCTTTGAGGCCCTTCCATGTGTTCTGAGCAGGGGGCAGCTTCAAGTCTGCCAGACACCAGGCTGAAAGGAAAAGGCATCCCTCTTCTCACTGTGAGGCAGCCTTGCTGCTGACCAGCCTGGAAAAACATGTTTAGGTCATTCCATCAATGTAAAGGTTAAATGTTTAACTGCAGCTATTGAAAACAAAGCAACAGCAGCAACAACAACAGCGGCAGAAGAATCGGATGCCTTATCAGTGTCTGGAATTAAGATCTGCATCTGAGCACAGACCATGTCCAGTGCACTGAGGTCCTGTCTGGGCCCTGCCCTGTGATGAGATTGTTGCCTCTCAGCACTTTGCAAGCTGCCCATAGGTGTCAACAGCTCAGCCCCACTTCACTCCAGCTTTGCAAAATGGATTTTTGGACTCTTACTTTCACCTGGGAATTTTGAAGAATTACCTGATATGCTCTGTCTGCTGATAAAGAGGGCTTCTTTATGTTGTATCCTTACTTTCAGCCACTTGATCTCTGTGAGCATGCCAGTGACTTACTGTAAGAGTTATTTGAATACAGGTCTCTTGTTGAGTAAATACGGACCTGGAGAAGTCATTGTTTTCCTACCCTGCACATCTCCTATTTCAGTGAATCACTAGATTTCTCCTATATTTAACTCTGGTTGTTTTGCAAAAAAACATTTTATATTTTAGCATTGTAGAGCAGGTTGTCATTTGGAAAACGTGGCTCACAGCTTTCATATTGCTCTATAACAAGTTGCAATATGCATATTAGTAAAAGAAAAACGAAAACCTCATCATGATGCAATATATCCAAGAGTCCCATAATGCCTGAATTCTCTCTTCCTGTCACATTTTTGGGCATGTCACAGCAACTGTCCTGCTGCCAGGCTGTTGTCTTTGGAGCCTGGGCTCACCCTTTGTAGTCATGTGCCTGAAAGACCTGCAGATCCAAGACAGACACCAGGAGACAGGGACAGAAGTCCTGCTCCACATGCACCCCTCCCTATGCTCTGTCTCTGTATGGCTCTTGTCACCCTGTCTCCCCAGGATTCATATTCTCCCAGGCTCTTGCTGGCACAGTCACCCTCTGATGGGGCCCTTTGGGCTTGAGCTGTGACCCAGTGCAATCCACATCCAGCTGGCCCCTCTGACCAGCAGGCTGATCCTCCGGGGATGGTGGGAGCAGCCCCGTGACTCTGCTGGCTCCTGCACTGAGCTCTGCTGTGATGCTCTGGCCCCTCGTGCTGCTGGGCATCAGCCCAGCCACAGGCTGCAGCCAAATGAGGCTGCTCTGGGGTGCAGGAGCCCAGTGAGCACCTAGATCTCTGCTGGGCTGTCACCTGAGGAGCAGCAGCAGATGGATGTGGAAAGCCTTTAAATTCAGCACATGATCAATACTAAACTGATCTTCTGGAGTCTCTTATAAGATTACTCCAGCCTCATGCATCCAATTGCAAAAAAATCACTCGGCACACTAGGGAGACGTGAGAAATGCTGCAGCCCCCATTTAGGATGCACAGAGCCAGAGTAAGTGACTTCACAATTGTTTATTGCAGTAAATAATTCATCCACTTTGGTTTTGTTGCTACCCCCATGCCCCTGCCTCAGCTCCTTTCTGTTTCCCTCTCTTGTCCTAAAATTCCCATGCTGGATTGTTTCTGTGGTCGTGACTCCCAAACACACACAAACAGACACAAATCTGTCTCAGTCCAACTTTTTCTGACAGCCATACCAGGGAGAGCAGTGCTGAGGGAGGGAAAATGCTGGCTCCCTGCTCAGCTCAGCCCATGCCCAGGCCTGGCTTTGCTGCCTTGGTCTCAGCCCCAGTGCTGCTGTCACATGGTGCCAATGTGCAGAACTGTTTGGAATACATTAACATTGCTAATAGTGTTTCTACACTAATTAATAATGACATTTGAACAAACTCGAACACAAATTATCAGCTGGCCGGGCATGGACTGAGGGTTGCAGCTGAGACAGAGCAGAGGTGAAGGCGTAGGTGCTGCTCTGGAGTGAGACCTGGCTGGGGCAGGTGCACCTCACCTGGCACCTGTGTGGGAGCCCTGGGCTTCTCCACGCAGCCAGAGCCAGGAGGGACAAGGCAGCTGGATGGGACCTGTGTGGGGGTCATGCAGCTCCTGGGCTGGGGTGCCTGCAGGGCTCTGCCCATCCTGATCATCCTGCCCACCACTTGCCAGGGTGGACTCTGGTGGGCTTGCTGAGCCTGACAGCTCCCATGTCAGTGCTGGTTGTTTCAGCTGCTAAAAACAGATTGATGAGAGTCCCTGCCACGGGATGAAGCTTTTCGAGTCCTGTCAGCTGAGACAAGACTGTTATATACATCTCTGAAGCCCTTGGCAGCATGCTAGCTCCTGCTTCTGGATAGTTTTGTGGGAAAGACCAAGTACAAATTGGCATATGTCTCTTTGAATTGAAGATTGTTGGAGTCTGAGAGAGTGTTAGGAAGAGGATCACACCTGCGTGCTCAAGGTAGTTATTCCTGGCCACCCTGGAGACACAACACAGGCTAGGAGAACTCTTGGGACAGATTTTGCTGCTCCCTGTGGAAAACATTTTGACTATCTGTGCCTTGGAGCCCTGCAGATACCTTCCTGGGAGTGCTCTCATTTGCACATGGGGGTGCTGAGGCTCTGATCCCACCTCTGGTTCTGCCCACCCCTGATCACTGTGAAGGGCTGGAGAGCTGAGATCATGGTGGCAGTGGTCTGACCCGACCTGCATCTTCAGGGATGAATCCTCCTTTACAGGCACTGCCCAGTCATCTCCACTGGCTCTTTTAAAACTTCTTCCAGTGAGCCAGCAGGTGACCTTTTGGAGCAAAATGATCTCAGCATCCATATGGTATCGTGCATCCTGTCCCCTTGGGATCTGTAAGTAGAGGCCAAATCAGTGTTATCCTCATCCACTGCTTTCAGAGGTGCCAGTGAGATTTCACCATCTGGGACACAGTCTGGGTGAATTTTTTTCTCCAGGACAGAATCCCTGAAATGCCTGAGGGTCATTTCTTGATGTGCCCCCTTGGGGCCCTTACTGGGGCCTGGTTTTTGGGGGGCTGGAGGACCTCAGGCACAAGCTGCTTTGCCAGTTTTGTGATTCCTGCTGCTCCTTGCGCAGAATTCTGTCTGCAAAGGGGCTGTTACCCCTCCTCAAGGTGTCAGTCCAAGGCCCTCAGTGCCTTGGGCATGCAGAGCATTACATTCCCAGCAGCTCAGGTAGGCACCTGCACATCATGGGTGATATCCCCAGGAGTGACCTCTAAGTTGTGCAAAGGGTTCTCCAGCTGACCTTGGCCTGAGGTTGTCCATTGTGTTACATCAGGAAAGCCTGATTCCTAGCCTGGCATTCTAACCAGGATGGGGAGTGTAAAGAGGTGTGTGCACAGCCCTGCCAGACCCTCACCACTCTGCTGGCCGCCCCAGGGGATGGAGAAGCACAAGGTGGGTGCCCAGCACCTCTGCTGCCCCTGGGCCAGTCCCTGGAGCAGAGCACTCTGGATATCCCTGCAGATGGCAGCTGGTGGCACCCAGCACCTCTGGAGGCATTCTTAAGTTTCTGAGCTTGTTTCCAGTCAAGGTATGTGCCTTGGCTCAAGCCCACATGCTTCCCATGGGTTTTGGCAGGCTGTGCCCATGGGGCTGGCTGCTGACAGCCCTCCTGTGCCAGCAGACAGCAGCTGGGCCTGGGGCTGCACTCGGCCGCGTCAGGCTGAGCTGACAGGCCTGGTGTGAAACAAGATGAATGGGCTGAAGTTGGGGAAAATTATTCTAATTTATAATCTGCTGCTTTGTGGAGCTCCCCAATTAATTCTTTCTAGATATATAAGTAGGCCACATGTTTGCTTTGCTTCAAATGTAATAAACATTACACTCTGTCCCCTGCTTTTGGTGCTGGTTGCTGTCAGAGCATTAGTCCCTGTAGCTAATTCCTCACACCTGTCTCTGAGGCTCCTGGGACCTAGGCTGAGCATGGGGCGGAAACGCCAGGCTCCAGGAAACTTGTGGCATGGAGAGATAAATTGCTGATCAAAGGGCTAGTGCACAGTGCCTCTGAATATTTAGTCATAGGCGAGGCAGCCCAGCCAGCTCAGGAGAGGGCTTTGTTCCTGACGGCGCAGCGAGCAGCCAGGGTGGGATGGGGTGCTGGGATCTCTGCAACCCCAGGCCACGAAGAACTGGGGAAGAGTGGGGCCCGTGGGGTGCAGTGTCTGTGGGGAGCTGCTCTTCATGGCTCTGCTGAGCTCTGGATGTCAGCACAGGGCTGCTGCAGCACCAAGGCACCAGCCCTGGGCAGGAACATCAGCCTGTCTGGCTGGTGCAGGAGTGACCCCTGCACCCATCCTCGGGGAAGGGGACTGCTGTTCCTGCCCTCCACAGTGCTGCAGAGCAGGAGCTGAGCACAGCCACGCCATGGAGTCAGACCAGGAGCTGCAGCCTTGTTGCCCAGAAATCCTGGAAAAGCCAGGAAGAGGTGGGGAGGTTCCAGCAGGTAGGAACCAGTGGTTCCAGAATGTCCCTGGGATATTCATGACCCTACGGTGCCAGGATGCCCAAGAAAAGGCCTGTACTGCCTCTGCAGCCAAGGACAGAACAAACCAAGGGTTTGGTCACTGCTGGCCCAGGCAGTGCTAGTCCTGCTGTCAGGGAGAAACAGAGGTGATGGACAGCTCTTTGTTCCTTCTGTGCATACAAAAATATAATTAATTTTGCAATGCCTTGCTGATCCCTCTCACCTCCTTCCCTACCGGCAGGGGATGGAGGCTGATTCTGGATTTGCTGATAACAAACAAGGGGCCAGAGAGATTTGCAGGAGCAAAAGCCAAGTTCTGTTTTGATTGTCATGTGACTGATCACAGCCATCACTCTCTGCCTTGATTTCTGCCTCCTTCCCTGGTACCATCATTGTGGTCTCTTCATCTGCCTAACAAGTCAAGCCCATCTCACAGGCCCTGAGTGTGAAAATGGGTTGAAAACCCCCGGTTTTATCATTGCTGTCACATTCATCCTCCACCTAAATTCCAAGAATTGCCAGCACTGAGGCAGCGAGCTGTGATTCAGGAGCACACGTGAACTTTTGCTGAACTAGGAGTGACCCTGCTGTTTGTCCTGTTGCCAGTGGTTTCCATGGTCCCCGGGAATCAGGAGACTGTTCCCAAGCCTTCCTCTCCCTTCCACGCACAGGAAACATCCTCCAGCCTTGCCTGCTTTCCACAGCCTGCTCAGCACCCCAGCCTTGCTCTGGTGCTGTGTTGGTTCCATGGGTGAAGCAGGGTAGAGCTGCTTTGCCTGCTGAGATGACCTTGGTGGAGGGTGAACGAATTGGGGCTGGTGCCTGCTGGTGAAGGTGCCCAAATCCACCTGGTTTGATGCAGTGAAGGCTTCTTGTTTGCTGTGCAGAAAAGTGGGGGCAGATTACTTGGCACTTCGTTTGCACCATCTGCAGAAGAAAGAGAATTTTAAAAATAAGTTTAGGGCGTAGTTTAATAGTGGATTTCAGCACTCCTGCCACAAGCACTGCCTTGTTCTTTTCTCTCACCTGGCTTTACCCCTCACATCCACAGCTTCTCTGCTGGCATCCAAGAGCAATGCCTGTCCTTTGGCTCCTGTCCTGTCCTGGGGCGTCCAGATCCAGCAAGGGCATGCCCTTCAGTGAGTCTTGGGACAGGGACGAATTCCTTGAGCTCTGTGAGGGAAGAGGTGCTGGCTTTGCACTCTGAGCCCCAGCACCAGCTCTGTGCTTGCCGTAGGCACGAGGAGCCTGGCTCAGCACCTGCCAAGTGTCTGAGCACACCAAGGGGATGCACTTCCCACCTACCCTTCACCGTGGGGGTGAGCATTCGCTCTGCTCTCCCTGGGGATGCTCCAGCTCGAGGAGCCGTGTTGGGGACTCTCAAGGGCAGAGATGCCAGCCTGGCCTTGGGGCACGTGGCCCCCCCTTTCCTGGAGTGCCAGACAGGGGCACTTGTGTGCCCCGTGCAGGTCTGCCAGGGAGGGAAGCCAAGCAGCCGCTGTTATCAGACTCACACAGACCTTTCCCATCTGGCTGCTCTTCTGAGGAGCGATCCACACTCCCTGCAGGTGCCGGCAGCCGTCGCCATCACGGGAGGTGCAGCCAAGGCGGGAGGTGCCGCTGATCTGCTTGTAGGGTCTCAGGCTGCCTCCTCCCATCTGGGCTGGTGCAGCCCCTGCAGCACCTGCAGCCCCTTTCCTCACCTCAGTCATGCAGGTAGGAGCTGACTGGGAGACCTGAGGTTTGGGTTGGCTCAGGCAGCTTGAGCCGTGTTGCAAAAGGCTGGAGACACAAAGCTTAGTCTGGGTCTGGATCTGGGTCTGGGTCTGAGTCCAGAGCACTGAGGATGGAGAGCTGGTGTGCAGTGACAAGAGGATGTACAATATCCTTGAGACTCCAAAGGCACCAGTTCTCTCAATCGCTGTGAGGGGCAGTCCTCTCTGAGTTTTCCCTTCAGCCCTGCTGAGGTCTGCCAGGGCACTGAACACCCAGGGGCAGGGATCTGCTGGCAGACACGGTCTGTGTTGGCATTATGCTCTTTGCCCTCCCCACAGCCATTTGCAATGTGCCACTGGCAGCACGTAGAGGTGAAGGGAGAGCTGCCCACCAGCCTGGATGGAGCTCAGAATGAACACCTAGCTCTGTGTCTGCAGAGACATTGAGGCTGAGCATTGAGGTCATCTCCCCTGTGCCTCCCAAAGCTATCCCCAGAGCTTCTGGGAAGGGCTGAGCTCAGTGGGTGTCCACCACCCTGTAGTCAGGCCCTCTTGCAGAGGTGTGGGGCTTGGACTGGCTGTGCTGGGGAGGCTGAGCCGGGCTGGATCCGTGCTGCTGCCTGCAGACGCTCCTGCATGGCACAGGGAAAGCAGCAATCCCTCGAGTGCCTGCAGCTTGCTCAGCCCCTGGCAGATGGGGAGGGGTGCTGGCTCCTGGGGAGCTGTGCCAGGACACGTTTCCAGGCCTGAGATGGGAGTGTTTCTCCCTGATGGATGCAGTTTGTTTCAGAGGTGATGGAGCACTTGCTGCAGGAGCAGACCAAAGCTGGTGGGCACGGGGGCAGCCAGGCTGGTGAAGCGAAACATTTTAAATGCTTTTCATTCCAGCTCTCTGCAGCCCATGCCTTGCCAGGAGCTGCTCTCTGTTTTCAGTTAACGTGGTTACTGCATCAGGACCAAGTAAACAATCTTCCCAAGTATGCTACAGGAGCCAAGGCAGCTCTGGGCATCTCGGTCAGGTCCCTGGGGACAGTGCTGCTGAGTGTTGCTGATGCTGTGACACAGCCGCTCCCAATGCTCCCACACCTTGACTTTGGGGATCCTCAACACCTTCTCTGGGGAGATTGAGCCAGGTGTCTGGCTGTGGAGAGGGAGAGGGCATCCCCCGACTGCATCCTTGGAGAGCAGGGCTCTGCTCTCAGTCTGGGCTGTACATTCCAGCATGGCTCTACTCCCTGTGCATGTGTTTCCTGCTCTTTTCTCTTTCCATCTTCACCACAGACACAGGACAAAGGACCATGAGGAGTTAGAAGAGGTAACAGAACTGAGCACCCAGAACTGCCAAGCCCTGTCTTTCATGGTACCCCACTACTCAGAGAGCTGTGAGTGTCAGACCCCCAGCTTCCCTATCCTGGTCTGGCTCCTGTCCTGAATATATTTTTACATTTTGTGACTCTCAGAGGTTTTTAAATTTAATGGGTTCCTCTTTTTTCTTTCCTCCTTATCACCTGAGCTGGATCCTCTCTGAGCTGCTACCAGCTCCAGGGATTACAAGTGAATAATTTACGTCTGATGGCACGTTTGAAGTTTAAGAAAAGGAAATGCCAAGTGTAGCCTGCTCCTCATCCCTGCCCCAGAGCCATGGTGCAGGCTGCTGCTGTTTCTCCAAAGGCAATTCCAAGGATTCCCTAAGGAGCCACATTCTGCACATGGCATGGCCCTGCTTGGTCATGGCCATTCAGATCCTGGCAGCCTGGAGCTGAGGGGTCCCAGGGCACCACAGGGGCAAAGGGCTCATTTTCACCCAGCTGCCCTTCCAGGCTTCTGCTGCGCCCCGAGGCAGCTCCCAGCAGCAGCACCAGGGTGGCTGTGTGTGCCATGGCCTGACCTCCCTGCCGGCGGTGCCAGGAGGGATCACAAACAAGCCAGGATATGTGTCCTGGCAGCACGGCGAGGAAGGCAAGGGGCAAAGGTGCCCTGCTGGAGAGCTGGGTGCTGGGCTGGCTGCTGCCGGGGGTGCCTCGAGGGTCACCAGCCTGCTGTCTGCAGGTGCTGGCGGAGGAAGGAGAGACTGGCTCCCTCACTCCCTCACTCCCTCAGCTTTGCAGAGCACAGCACACACCTCTGCTTGGCTGACCTGCGCAGGGACTGGAGCGGAGAGCTCCCTCCCACACCCAGGGGCTGTGCTGCCACTGATGGGCTCTGGGCTGGGCTTTCAGAATGCCAGGCTCATTGCTAATTCTCAGGACAGGGGCCACAGGAAGATACTCCGGGAAATTATTTTTAACTCCCTGCGATTCTCTCTTCAGAGCTAAGTCACTTTTATCAGCGCTGGTTCAGCCCCAACGAAGGCAATCTTTCCTCATACATACTCTTCTCTCTGCAAGGTGGCTCTGACAAAATTTAAATATGAACTTTAGTGGTTTCCAGGAGCTCTTGGAAGAACTAACAAGCGTATCACAGGGTCCAGCATTAAATCCTTCCCTGCTGGGATGCAGTAGAGAACGGAAACTGTCAGGCAGTTTGAGATCCACTTAGCAATTAGTGCAGATGAAAGAAGCACTAACGTGAAAGCCCTGGTCTCTGTGCTGCTGGTGGGAGGAGGAAAGGAACGTGTAAGAGAAACATAACAAAATGCGACTGTGTATCCCACAAAACAATGAATCATTTTAACATTTCCAATCCTTTTCAAGCAAGCAGAAACAGTCGATCAATATGTGACAGAATTAAAGGCCTGCAGTAAAACCTTGGAGCTGAGGATCTGTGAGAATTGTGAACACAGACTAATCTGCGAAATTCTGCATATGGCAATAGCACACCAGGAAATACCAGCGTATGTACAAGAGCCAGAAGCTGCAACAGTACAAGTCTGCTGGGCAAGAAGGCTCCTCTGCCCACCCAGAGGAACACCCACTGCAGAGGAGAAATCATCACTGGCAACGGCTATGCAGCAGCTACAGAAAGCAAGAGTATTTCCCAGAAAACTCAAAGTTACAACAAACGTGGCCCTAAGCCATATCCTTGTAAAAGCCTGCAAAAATGCGGTTCAGAATGTGTATTCATAAAAGCTGCAGCCACAGCCATGGCTCTGGAGGGTTTTGGGCCAGCTAAGAGCATCTCATAGCCTTTACACTCTGAAGTGGTGAAAACAGCTGAGAGATGCCATTCCATGACTGTGCCACAGCTAACTTCAGGAAAATGACAATTCCGAGGTGGGTTAGTGGGACACTATGCCTGGGAAAAGGAAAAGCAGGCATACAACAGCTAAACAGGTTATGTGTTATGTGCATACTTGGTTATGTGCTCAAGGGACATGATGGACTGTATTTGAATTTATTCTAAAAATATCTATACTGGACTATTTGAAATGTAGTAGGGAAGACACAAGTGCACAGTTTGGAAATACTAATATTTTTAGAAAGTTAAGATCATTCTTTGGATCCTGGTAATTGAGTGAGCATAGAAGCTCCACATGATGCACTTACAGGTCTTTGGGAGGTTCAGGTTCCTGCAGTTGCACTTTGGAAAAGCTGTAGAAACCTGCAGTATACTCAGAGAAGCCTCCTAGTCACAGCAGCAGGACAATAAATAGCACAAGGAAAGTGTAACTTCAAACTCAGTGCAGTGGGACTGCCATGGATGAAGGAACCCAGGGAACTGGCTGCAGGTGCACATATATTGCCAGTTCATCTAATAGAGGTGGTGGCCAAGCAGGATTTGAGTCAGAGGGAGCAGGGTGTGATGAAAGATAAACAGAGCTGATAAACCAAACCCCTTGGGTGCAGGAGGGCTTTGCTTGTCCCTCCCAGCCACATTGTGGTGGTCTTCCCAGCCCAGAGTGCACATCCTTCAGTGTGCTGGACTCAGCCCTGGTGTGGTCCAGAAGTGCCCACATCACTCTTCCTTTCTGGGATGTGAGTCCAAAGACCACCCTAGTAACAGAAATGAACAACTGTTTTCCAGCTTACAGCCTCTCCACTGCTTTTTGCAGCCAGACTGTGACTTTCAGTGCACCACAGTTCCCCTGTCATTATTACAGGAAGATTGTAATTGCTTTGAACCCCATTTTTCTCTGCCCTTGGGTCACCTCAGGGCTGCAGAAGGCTGTGTGTGAGAGAGAGTGTGCATGTGCCTGCATGTGTGTGGGCTAGGGAGAGAAGGATGAAGGGAGGCTGTATCATGGTCCTCCTGCTAGTTAGCCCTGGTCCTAAGCTTTTCATCTAGCTGGGATCCTTGGATGCAGCCCAGACCTGTTGGCCCCAACCTCTGCCTTTCCTCATTTTCTTTGCCCCATCTTTTTTATACTGCATACCTAGGGCATAGCTTCAGTTATCCACTCTCTTGCAATGCCTAGGCGGTGAGTTGTGCCTCTAGATGTAAGTCTCGGAAGCAAACAGTGTGGAATAAGCCCCTGTGCCACTGAAGGGAGGGCATTTTGTGAACACATCCCACAGCAGGGGCAATTCGTCTGCCTGCCCAGTAGCAGAGCCAAGCACTTGTCATGGGGCTTTCTTCAGTCTGGGCCTGGACCAGTAAAGCAAATGTTGAATGACTGCTACAAATAACTGCCCCAACCACGTATTTTTATAGGCAGAGTGGCAGCACTTCATGCTGGGCACAACAAGCAGTGGAGATGAAAGCTCAAAGCCAAGTAGACATCACAGAGCCAGTACAGATGTGATTTATTAAAGAAATGTCTGGATTGCAGAGGAAGCAGAAAGGTGTATCTTGAAAGAAACCTTTAACGCCTATGAGTGAAAAGGAACAAGGGCTGGGAAGCAAGGGAAGCTGCCCGGGGCAAAAGCTAATGGACTTGGTCCTGGGGTGTGCTGTCAGCAGGGGATGTGTGGCTGGGAGCCAAAGGGTAAGCTGTGCTGCTTCATCTGTAGCCATAAAAGCAAGAGCTGAGCAAAAGGGCTGCCCAAGCTGAGATGAGAGGCAAGAAAGTGCTGCTGGGGAAGGGAACACCTCCAGGCTCTCACAGGGGACTGACATTCTTTACTGTGACTTCTAAGGAGAAACCAATAACAACAGGTTATTGCAGGGCACGTTGAATTCTGCACCCTCCCAGGGACTCCAGTTCCCAGCTTGTCCACATCCAGTGCCTCAGCTGCCATTTTCTGACCGGACTCCCCATCCATCCCTCCTTTCCCAGCGTGCCAGCACAGCTACTCCAGGCTGGTTCCAAGCCTTGGGTCCCCCATCACTGCAAACAACCCTGCCCTGTGCAAGGACAAGTGTCCAGCTTCCAGCAGCTGACCAGGCCCTTCCAGCCGGACGTGCTCTGGCCAGGCTGAGGTACTTGTGGGGGGAGCCTTAGGCCTTCCCTTTGCCCTGCTGTAGCCCCCACTGCCCAGCTGTCCACCCATGGCAGTGCACAGCAGGGACAGTGCCAGCACATGCTGTCCCCAGCCCTGGAGCCACTCTGAGCAGCAGAATCTGCTGCATTAGGTCGATTTCAAGAGCCCCTCCAGGTCAGTTAGCAATTACCTGCACCAGATACAGGCTTGGAAAGGAGCTTCTGATCTCTTCAATGCACTCGTTTTCCTCTTTCAATTTCAAATTCGCCTCACTGGAAATAGGCACTTCAGCCTCTTTTACAGACCATGGTAAATTAGGATTTCGTCCAGTTCTGTTGGTTTTGCTGATATAGATGTTTTCCTGTGCAGAGGCGATGCCATGGCCAATCTGAGGTGTGTCCAGACCCTTCCCGTTCAGCCACTTCCAGCTGAGCCTGCAGGTGACATCATGGTACAGAGTGTTCCTGCACAGACTGCTGGCCCTTGCATGTGCTGAGCAGCCTCTCCTGGGATGGGCACCCTGGTCCCAAAGCTCCTGTTACCAACTCAGACCGGTGCCCCATGCTGTTGAGACATGGCCAGTGAGGAATTCCCTCCCTTGAAGAGTCATGTGGAGTGCAGGTTTTCACCTGCATACTCCAGTCTTGTCCTAGAAGGGAAAGGACTGGAAAGAAGAAAATCCAGTGTCTTTGCATCTGTCCTTATCTTTGTGCTGAAACCTGACTGCCATCCACTTGTCACAAAGACATTTTTCACCGTGACATCCTTCATGCTGAGCTCTTCCAGCACTGCACTGGTCACACTGTGGGAATCCTCCAGCTCATTCATTCTGCTGCTCAGCTGAGGGAGACACATCTCCTGCCTGTGCCTGAGGACACACTCCCAAGGGAAGGGAGGCTCACCCAACCCTGGTGCATCTGCAGCAGTCTCTGGGGCCAGTGTGGAGCCATCACCTCGTGGTCCCCTCACAGGCTCAGCTGAGGGACCAGGGCCAGCTGGTTGCAAGCAGGCACAGGCTGCTGGGGAGGGGGCCTGGCAGTTTTCTGCTTGCCTGGTCATGGGGCACCCAGAGCCCGATGGGGTCACACAATGCCCTATCCCAAAACTGGGGTTCAGTGCTCAGAGGCAGAAGCAATTTTACATAAAGTTCAATTAAATATTTGCTTTATAATTGCGCAACAAATTATTCATAAAGGCATTGGAATCTAATCACAAGGCTGACACGGTGGAGTCTGCAAATGACACAGTACTTGGAGAGAATAAAGATAGGGGGGAGCTGCCAGGATGTGGTGACAGACAATGCCTGGAATCTGTGGGGCAATGGGAACGTTCCCAGAAAAGGACCCACAGCAGCACAGAAGAACCTCAGCAAGGCAGGGTCATTTGGCTGACTGAGTAAAAAGGGTGGCATGCGAGAAATGGCTCTGGGCAATAGTTTTGGGGGTTTGGCTCAGGTGTGCCCAGCAAACAGGGCAGTGCTGGGCTATGTCCCTCCCAGCCGTGTTGTGTCACCCCCATCTCCATGGGGACATGCTCTACTGTGTGTTACGGAGTGTCCCCAGATCTGCAGGACCTGCGTGAGCACAGGACTGCTGCCTTCAGCTCATGCCCCTACCTCCAGCAGGAATCACGGTGCTGGACCTTTTAAGAGGTGCAGGACCTCTCCCATAGCCATGGGCTATGAAGAAATTAATGTGGTGCAACTTGACTGTGGGGTCCATCCTAAACCTGTGCCAGAGCAGCATCCAGGTAAAGGCAGGAGGCAATCTGAGCATCCCACATTGCAGCCCTCAGGAGACAGGCAGTGTGAGACAAGGATGAGCAGCTGGCAAGAGGTGGCTGAAAAACACAGTGGGAGCAAATGTGACCTCCCAGAGACCCTCTGCAGGGAATGTGGCAGGGGGACTTGCTTCCATGCAGCTTCATGGCATCCTGAACTGCAGCTCTGTGAGCAAAGCCCTCTCTGCCAGTCCTGACACCCAGCGTTCAGTTCCTTTCAGGGTGGATTTTGGAGGGCAGCAGACTGAATCCTGTCCCCAGGACGAGCGAGGCTGTTGGGACTGAGCTGTGTGCATCTCTGTTGGTTCTGCCGAGACAAGGAGGGGTGTGGTCAGGGAATGAACACAGCTCTGCTGGACAGGTGCTGAGCCCAGCAGCCACTGCAGCCAGGGAGAGCTTTGCCTAACAAGTGCCCATCCATCCCAGATTCTGTACCATGCTGTCATCCTGGGCAGTGGGCTGCAGGCTGCCCTTGTCCTGCCAGGGAGAAGCCCTGCAGGGCACCCAGTGTTAGGAAAGCTCTGACTGACAGGGGAGCTGGATCCTGGACAGAGCTGGACTGGAGATGGATTGCCTGCCTGCCAAATGTGGACATTAGACAGGGAGTTAGATTAATGGGAGATGGCTCTGCCAACAGAGAGGTGAGTCACAAAGCTTGTCCTGTGCTGAATCTGTTTCTCCAATAGGGAAGGAGTAGGAGGATTTAGCAAGATTAATCTCTCCTAGAGTTGTGAGAATAGCCAAGATTCATGGGCTTCTCAGCAACAAATTTCCAAGTAAGCAGACAGCACTTGGGTTTGCTCCATGTGACACAGCACAGATATGTTCTGGTAACTGTGGAGTTTCCTGCCACTTGGTAACAGGTAAGATTGGCCATACTGCTGTGCTCACACGTGAGCCCTGCAAAGCACAGGCTGCACAGAAGCACCAAGCAAAGTGGCTTGAAGGCATCAATTCCCTGAATTTCCCTGAAGTGGTCTGCAGCTGCTATACCCAAAACAAACAATGTTGGACCTTGCACAGAACACGAGAAAGAGCTAAGAAAGGACACCTTCTGGCAGCTGAGAGGAGCTGGTGGCACATCAGCTGGGAGAGTTTGCCAGGTCTCTGCCTTCTTTGCATGAAAGAAGAGTAGGAGCAGAGCTGGACAAGAGCCAGAGCACCTTTCCTGGTGTGACCAGCACTTCCCTCTGGATAGCAGTTTGTGATACAGCACTGACACACCTGGCAGGATCTGCTAGAGATGGGGGAGGGAGAGCAGGTTGATCACAGCTACTTTTTGGCAGATGATGGGGGAACTCTCAGGCATCGCTGTGTCTACCCCCTCCAGAACTGAAATCTCCAGGAAGGAGAATAAGGCTAGGAAAATGAAATCTTGGTAAATGGGTTTTATGTTGTGGTAAATGGGTTTTATGTTGTGTGTTAAGGAGCTGTGGAGAGAAAACCTCAGTGCTAGTGAAACAGATTTTTTTTGGAAAAGGAAGATTTCCATTCCATGTTAGGAGTCCTGTTTCTTTCTGATATTTCTTCAGTTGTTCATGTCATGGCTCTTCAGTCTGAGCAGTTTTACAAATGTGTTGTGGAGATGAAAGCACCAGGGAAAGCTGCTCAGGATCAAGTTGGGAAAGCTTTTAACTTTCAACTCCTTACAGACAAAGGCACACAGAGGAAGGGGGGGAGTGCAAAGAGTGGGAAAAGGAAGAGGAAGAAGCAAAAAGAGATAAGGAGAATAGATGAGTGAAAGGGACAGAGCAGAGAAGACAAATCACAACAAGAAAAGGAACAAGGCACCAGCAGAAAGAAAGGGAGAGATAGGGAGGGAACAAAGCAAAGGGGCCTGGAGTTCAATGAGATGGGGAGAGTATATCAGAGTAAGGGAACAGTGCTGCAGGTAGAGGAGAGCTAAAAAATACAAAAGAGCTATTTGAATGCTGGGGTAAAGCAATGATGGGAATAAGAGGAAAAGAGAAGCCACATGAGGACTAAATTCCCATGGAGATAAAGGGGGTGGCAGCAAAGTTAGAGGATAACCTGTCCATTCTTCTGTCACTGCAAATATAAGACATGACATGAAAGTGACATGTCATCTTCAGAGGGGCTTCAGAGAGGCTGTGGAGGCTGCATTCAGTGTTTGTGGGGAGCCATACTCACAACAGGAGTGATCATGGCATCAGTGGTCCTTAGTTCTCTTGCTGTGCATCCTCCACTATTCCTTCTCCATGGTGGCTCCTGGTCTGTATGACCTGGGCATACTCTGAAGCACTGCTGATTGCAGGTCTTGTGGAAGGAATGTCATAAAGTGCCTTGTTATGGTGTTCTCCAGGGTTTGTCTGGGGGCTGGGTTGGGACAGACTGCCTGGCCTTATCAGCACCTGCATGGCAGCAGCAAGAGGGCATGAAATCTTCGAGTCACAGAATGGTTTGGGTTGGAAGGGACCTTTAAAGGTCATCTAGTCCAACCCACATGTGATAGCAAGGACTTCTTCAACTAGATCAGGCACGGAGCTGCTGTGCCACACGGGAGGGGGCAATGGTAGGAGGGACAAACCTTCTGTGTCTCCAGAATAAGGGGGTCTTAGCAAAAACAGGCTGGAAAAGGGCACCACGACTACAGACAAGTGCTGGAACCACCTCCTCCCAGTATCACACCACCTTACTGGATGCTTTCGGCCAGGTGGGCTCAACTCCACCTGCACTGTGAGAGGTGGCCTCTTGGCTGTCCCAGGGAAAGGATCTGGGTGTTCTCCGTGCCAGTGCCACGGCTGGCTCAGGAGCCTCACAGCTGTCCTAGGGCTAGACTGGCACTGAGCGCACAGTCGCTGTTTGCAGACTGCGTTAGCAGCGGAGCAGCTGTGCTCCAGGCTCTGCTCCTTTCCCTTCAAGAGCATCAGGCTCAAGTGGGATCTACTTTGGCAGCAGTGCTTGCAGCTGGGAGGTCTCTGAGTCTCACACTGGGATTGAGGACATTTCTAGATGCTTCTGTGTCTGAAGGGGCTGATATGGAGCATTCCCTAGAATTTCTTCAGGGCCCCCTTCACCTCTGAGGGTGGGAGTCACGCAGTAGAAGGATGGTGGGAAGCCTTGTGCCAGCCAGTGCAAAGGTGGGAAATACAGCTGCCAGAGCCTGCTGCTGAATCTGCATCCTGCTCATCATCTAGAAAGGATGAGCCACTCCTCCTGGAGCCATGCTGTGGTTATAAACCTCTCTTTTGCTTTCCACCCACCTCTCCTTGATTGAGGAGATGCCTGTGCAGGAAGCACCAGATCCAGGTAGTTTGTGGATAACCTGCTACTCGGTTACTACTGCTTCTTGACCCAAATTGGCCAAGCAGAGGATTTGTTTGCCTTGTACACAAAGTGCTGTACACATGGAGCAGCACAGCATTCCCTCCTCTGGTGTTCTCTTGTGTTCCTTTTGGGGCCAAACTCCAAGGCCAAACAACAGAGAATGCTGTGGACACAGGAGAGCATTTTCTCCAGGTAAGATGTGAGTCTCTGGGCAGTAGAGACTGGAAAATGTCCCACTGGAGTCTGTTTGCCTGAGCTGTGACTAAAACCTGACTTGCAAGAGCAGATTTATCTGTCCCCAAGTAGTATTGCAGTCTCACCAGCCTCAAGTTTCTTCCCTGCTTCCACCTTCCACTGGTCCTGATCATGCCCAGAGTGGTCTGTACACCTAGCATCCTGCTGCTGGTGTGTGACTCTACTGCAGGCAACAAGCTATGTTGCCACTTCTCTCCCTGCACCCTTAAAATGCCGCTGGGCCAGGACAGTGCCCACCACGCTTTGAGCAAGACTCTGGAGAAGGCACCAAAGAACTGAGGTGGGTTCTGAGGACGACAACCATCATGGCCACCCTAGTGCACAGTGGAAGGGGGTCTGACAACCCCAGCCTCAGCCCCAGCGGTGCCCAGAGACCCTGACAGAGCTCCTGCCACTGTGCCACTGGGCCATCCGCGTCTGGCACCATCCAAAGGCAGTGGAAGTATGGGCTGGGGTCTCTGTCCCTGACCTGATGTCCTGGCACCCCGGCTCAGTCCTGTTGTGCTCCATGCACTGAGTTAGTTCTCAGCACCGAGCACAGCGGGGTTGGCTCTGACCTGGAAGTAGCCAGGTCTGCCCCTGCCCCCGTCCGCGCCCCGCTCCCGCCCCCGGGGCGACCGGCACGGCACTGGGGCGGCGGAGACGATGCGGGCGCCCGGGGCGGGGGCACCGCAGGGCGGGGAGCGGCCCCGAGCCACGGGCAGAGCCTGGCCGCCCCGCCGGGGGCCGCAAGAACCCGCGGGGTTGCG